>DWNE01006977.1:0-12623 GCA_018249875.1 Cecropterus toxeus
GACCCCGATATGACTTGTATAGTATCTAATAATAATTTTATGAATGTTTAAATCAATTTAATATTTTAATGAATACAATATTAATACTTATGAATGTAAATAATGATACTTTTTAATGATTTCCAATAGGACTTACAAGATATGTTATTTGTATACCCAAAGGGTCGAATACAGCGCACTTTATGTACCTATTATAATACCTGGAAGACCTATATTCACAAATAAAGAGATTTGATTTAATTTGATAAGATTGGAGACAGTTTATAGTCGTTAAAGGTCCAGTGTGGATTAGAAGAAAGTGGTAATATTTACATATATTGTGAATATTTAATCTTTGATCTACCGTCATTTATATTATAAGTGATTAATGTTGTTCATCAAAAATAGATGACATTTACAATTAGATCTTCGTAGATAAGACAAAATCCTACCTGAGATTAGCCTTAGATACGTGACTGCCCTAGAAATTTAACTTAGTCTGGGATACATAATATAGATCTCGGATACATATATTTCCCTTCAAATTAGAATACATTAAAAATACACAAGTGGTAACACCATTTAAGAGGTAAAAGTGGTAACTTTTACCTCTTAAATAAGCTCCTAATTTCTAACATTAGCTGTGCCTAGAGGTTTCGCCCCAAATAAATTCTAAATAAGAAAAAACAAACAAACCGAACCAGTAGTTCCTGAGATTAGGGCGTACAACCAAACAAACAAACTCTGCAGTTAAATAATATGAAGTATAAATTCAGTGTAAGATATTATAAGCTCATTTAAGTTAATACCATCAATATCTTGTTTCCTGCTGCTATAATTTATATATAGTTATAAGGGATAAATACTTTTTAGTGCTGCTGCAATCGAACTTCTAAGATTACTTTTAATACTATCATACGTTGTACATTATTACAAACATTGTTTATTGTAAAGCTCTCTTATATATGAGGAGACCATCTTAGTCCTCGGGAGTTGCAACGCATTTTGTGATCGACTTATAATAAGATAGAAACCATGTTCTATATGAAGTTGCTTACAGATGTTCATGGGCGGCAGTAACCACTATCAGATGGACTGCATGCTTATTTGCTACTTTACTCTAAAAGAAAGAAGGAAAAAAAGAAAAAAACAAATCAAATACTTCAGTCTTTAAGTCCTGCCGCGGGAATCGAACTTTTAAGAGTTCTACCACCTTTAGAGTACCATGGGTTATATAATATTATATGTTTATGTTCAATTCTCCATTGTACAGTTAGTTTACTGTCGCCGTGGTTTATGGGAAGTGTTTTCGCGGTTCGCTACGTGTTGATGCGGGTCCCATACTTTACAAATCGCTTTTGTATTGCGGCAGCTGGTTTTAGAATCATCATGTGTGGTTTGTTTAGTGTATTAAAGTTCATATGCCTACAAGCCTTTGTTCTGGAGAAATGAAAGATTGAAAAGGTCACTTTTTAACGCAATTTTTCAATAAAACCGGCCTAATGCGAGTCGGACTCGCGCACCAAGGGATCCGTACCATCATGTATAAAGAAAACACATTTCTTGTATGGGAGCCCGCTAAATTATTCATTTTTTTTTGTTTTTATGGTTATACCGGTAACAGAAATACATCATCTATGAATATTTCTACTATGTAAACATCACGGTTCATGAGGTAGAGTTCCGTTTCGACCCTTTGGACACGGAAGCCTAAAACAAATTTGTTGGATGCTACTCTGATGGTTCTGCAATTTTTAACTTATGGTTTTCCTAAAGTTTTGGAAATCTTACGGTGGTTATTCGTATATCTATCATGACGAATATTACTCCTGCTGTTAAAGGTTAACATTCCGTTTCGTGCTTAATAACAAACTAATTCGTGTGGTAGAATATAATATAGTCTTATTCCTATTACATTGGTGCTAACAAGAACTATATACAGTTCCGGGTTGAATCCAATTGAAACTCATATCGCTTACTCAATCCAAGAGGTTCCCTTATGCGATGCCTTCTCGCAAACACAAAATGAATATGAAATCGTTATATCTCGTATCGCTATCGGTCATACTATTGACGGAACTATCCACTGATACCGCAACAATGCGATATATACCTTGTAATCTTCAACTAAAGTTCATACCACTGCAGCAAGGGATTTGCACTTATAACAAGAATTTAAATTAATCCGCTCTAAGGTTAATCAAAATTGAACTTTAATACATACGAGCAAGCTTGGAATTCACAACGCGGTTGTAATTGGAGGATAATGGAACGGCTCATCATAGCTCTACCATGGAATTTGTAAGATATTCGATTCTAAATCGAATCACGTTCGAGTAATTGGCTGAAAAATTATATCAAAGACGCTTATTGAATCTGATGATAGGATACCGTGGACGAGAACATGGAGGATTGTTAACTGGTTGCAGTTGCTTCATCTGATAAAATGTTGCAACACTAATATGTTCGTCGTGTATTTGTAAGCTCACATACTTAGTGTATGAGTTCAACAGTAATAAAGTATTGTAGTAGCGGTATTTTTAACTGTTTTGTTTCATTCTCTAATTACGGTAATTAAAACGTAAATACATTTTTTTTGCCCTAAAATAATATAGTTCATTGATAGCCTGCGAACAATTAGGTTATAATGATCATTGTATATAAACAGGCGATATGTTTAACGATGACTATGTAAACTTTAAAATACAACAATATTACGAGTAGGTACTACTAAATTCTATTAATTCCAAATATATTATAATTTTATTGCGAAAATAGTTATACATATATGTATGTTCAAACTGGTAGTCTCAATTTTTTTTATGATAAAAAAACGGAGTTTGTACAACAATAGAACCATATAACACTGGGATTAGAATTATAACATAAAAATAAATCTAGTACTTTGAAGATATAAATTGAAATAATCACATACTTACGCCAACGCAAATAAAAAACAACATTCTTAACTTCGTACTTGCATTTGACTTTTACCTAAATAAATTTACCTAAAAAATACCTATACCTAACAGCCTATGGTACGCGTGAATTAACACGGAACTTTTACCTCAATTACAGTATTACATAGTTTTCCGATCAGCGCTAGCTATCGAGAACACGTGGTACCGTGGATTCCAGTCCGCAGTAGTTATTACGGTGATTGCGCAGCAAATGATACGAGCGGCCACTAAATTGTACCCGTGTCTGTACAGCGACAACTTTGCTGCTCTTTCTGATAAAGGACACTTTCACTGTTACATTTAGTTTCGCGGTATTAACTTCATAGAGGATTAGTGATAGCCTAGTTGAATGGTTGAAGCTCAGCCTCTCAATCGATGGTCCGAGGTTCGAATTCTAAAATGATGTGCGTTTTACAAATTAATTATCACTGCTTTGAGGTAAAGTCGTGAGGAAAAACATCGTGAGGAATCCTGCATATCTGAGAGTTTTCTAAAAAAAGAGTTCTCAAAGGTGTGTGAAGTCTAACAATTCGCACTTGGCCAGCGCGGTGGACTATGATCTTAAACTCTATCATTCTGAAAGAAGAGTCGTGCCCAGCTGGGGAACAATAATGGCTTGATGATGAACTTCAGAAAGGTGGTAAAACTGTTCGTGGTAAACTGTTGACGGCAATAATCAACTGCTAAGCAGAACAGCGCCTAACTCTTTGTCCTTAGACAGAAGTAGGTGTAGCGGTGATGCCTCCTGAGAATCACAGAATGTTCTACCACCTTTCGAAAGTTATGTTCTTGCTTTAAAGGATAATCTTATGTACAGATGAAGGGATACAACTTGTCTTTTAGAAGCACGCATAAATTATTCTAAACATGTAACTTATATGTAAACTAAAATTTCGAAAATACCAACGGATCAAAATAGTTTCGGAATTTCTGATAAAATAACCGTAATATAATAGAATAAAAACTTTTCTTTGGTTGGACATAAATATATGTTATATATTTGAAGTAATTTATTTGTAAAATAAGTTTAATGAAAATCATCAGATGTAAGAAGGTGAAATTATTTAAGTATACCATTCTATATTTATACTACCTAAAAATGTAGTAAATTACTTCTAACTTTAGTCTATTTAATGTCACTACACTTTCAGTCTAATGGACGGAAGTGTAGATGCCTACATTACCAAGATATGATTACTAAGTAGGCTAACTTTCTGAAGATTATATCTAAGAAGATTTGATTCATACTATCCGTCTGGCATCATTTGATTAATTATTCTATCCATTCAGTGGTATTCAATATGAAAGCTTAAATTAATTACCTCAACTTTAATTAAAATGAGAATGTAGATACATTTTTGAATGCATAAAATTCATTTACTATGTATATATCTATGCAACATATGCATAAGATATATACATATATGTCTTAATGTGGTAGGTCCTGTTATAATTCAACTTCGACGCGGAAATTCCATACCAATTTATGCCTTATAAGAGGAGTTTTGAGCACAAATGTTTTGGATTGAAGGCTGTAATAATGAGCGTCACTTACACGAGGCGTTCCAACTTAGTCCTCAGGGGTAGCGACGCATCTGTGACGAACCTCAGTTAAGACTCTGATCTTATCTGGCGTTTATGATAACCTGCCATTCACCTGATTGTAAGTTCATCAAGTGAAAAGAAAATTAATAAGAATTGTAGCATATTTATAACCCGACTGCGTCAGAACGAGGGCAATATTTTTCAAGCGTATGTATGTTTGTATGTATATCCATTTCTTTGGCACGCACTACAGCCCAAACGGCTTGACGGATTGTGACGTATGACATATTATTATAATTGCTACAGTTTACATAGCGATATAGGCGATATAATAGAAAAAAATGGCGCCTGGAAATAGGTAAAAGGGGGAGGGACGAATTTCTTTTACTATTACGACAATATGGATATCAAATGAAAGCTAGTAAATAGACCAATCCCAAAAAAATATATTGAAAATGAATATACTTATCGTATATATTTCTCTTGTTTGTTGTATTGTTTTTAACGATATTAGTAGTTTATTTATTTAATCTTTACGGAACACAAAAAATAATGGACAAAAGGCAGACCTATTACTCAGTAGTATTTATCAATGTAAATCCGGTAAATCAAAGGAAAAAAAATAGGATTAAAACGTGTGAGAAGGAAGACGATAAGAAAATATATACCTGTATAAATACTCGTATGTAAATGTATGAATAACACTGAATGGAAAGGAAGGAAGATTCTTACAAAATATGTGTGTAGGAATGGGAATATCTCGATAAACATTGGCACAAACTCAGTAAATTCGCAATACCTTCCGCTCGCCATTTACACGAACAGCTATGTGCGTTTCTTCTATTAGATTACGCAGGGCCTTCGCGTAATCATTGACTTTTCCCATGGCCTAAGAGCCAAGGATATACGATTTTCTTTCTTAGCAAAAATAAATCTAATCTTTGAAGAAACTTGTAAGATCTCTCGAGTTTCGAATATAATTGTACGAAACAGATGAAGCCCCGTGTATAAAAAACGCTAGCAATAAATAATTTAAATAGATCCAATAGATTTCCATTCGTGTACATTTTTACCTTTGTCTCACTTCATATTAATTATATATTACTCTGTTTAAATACGCTGATCTTCGTAACTTCGTGATGGATTTCAATAAACAATTGTGAGCTTTTGTAATTTCCATTTTATAAATATAAGAGAGGAGAGATAATAATATATGGAATGACAATGCCCGATCACCAGTTTTTTTTTTTATATTTTATATATTTTTATGCAATTGAAAAGGTTTAAACAGACCTTTCCGATCGTTTATCACACTGCACAAACAACCAAGTGAGTATCTTAAATGGGTTTATAGGCTTTACTGTCGAATTGCTACGTACGTAATAATATTCTATGCTTACGCAGTAGGAAGTGGCTCCTTTTATGTGTCTCAAAAGTAATCTTCGTATACAGTGTATCTCAAAGTGGGCACTATCGTCTCCTTGTCCCTTTAGCGCTAAAAGCTCATAGGAGGAGCGGAAATAGGCTCAGAGAAAATAAGGAGCCGCTGAATCTATTTTGCGGGCCTAAGGTTGATATGTGTTTTTCCTATATCTATCAATATCTAATTTTAATAATAGCCCTCTAATACTTAACTCAATTCCCGCTTCATTTCATTGGCATGTCTTAAACAGTCCTTTTAAATATTTAAAATGGTTAAAAATAATGGATTTTTCATATTGAGCGGCAGTCAAAATAAGTTTGAGAAACGCCGCTCTAATAGATTACGCCTAAGAGAACGCTTGCTATTTAATAGCTGGGAGCTCTATCGAGTTTATATTGGCACAGCTATTTGTTTCAATGGCATTATTGACACAACGAACCTTATTTATTGTCTATTGATCTGACTGAAGAATAAATTTATTATAATTGCTCTTGAGGTGCTTATGATAATTAAGTGCGAATGATAATCAACCTTAAATAATTAAGAAGTCTATTCTATTTTAAGTATAGCCTACTATTAAGGTGGCCTCTATAATAATAAAAAACTCTTAGATGGAACATTTAATATTCCCTTAAAGCAAAGTACTTAAACATTGTGACGGACTTTTTCTAGCTTTACGTACATTCCAGAATTAAGGTTTAGCCTGGCTAAATCACCAAATTTGAAAGCACTAAAGTGGAAAGAAAATCTTTATAACAATATTCTTATAATGAACCATTATAGGTGGTTGAATTTATAGTAGTTTGCTTCCGAAAGCATTACTGTCACACCTATTTCTGTTTTAAAATAACAGTATTCTGGTGTGAATGGTGTATTAAAGTAATACATTTGTAGCTGACTCCTCAGATGTAGTAATGCATCCGTGATCGACTTAAAGTTAGAATCTAATCTTATGTGGGGTTGATAATTATCAACCCCTTGACAATGAGATGACAACTAATTTCCATGACAGGAGTGGCCACTTACCATCAGGTGGACTACATGCTCGTTTGCTACATCCACATTATGGATAAGTAGCCACTCCTGTCATGAACATTTCTAATCAACCCCAAATAATGTCAATTCTTACTTGAAATTCAGAGTGGGGTTACTACCCCTGAGGACTAAGTTGGAATGCCTTGGATAAGTATGTCTCCCTTAGCTGTGGCCTTTAGAGACTGCTAATATTAGACAGAAATAGGTGTGGTGGTGGTGGTTCCAGAGTCGAACCATAAACAGCTCTACCACCTTTTAACTCAATACCTACCATCAGGAGGATTGTGTGTTTGAAATCTAATAAGAAAATGAATACATGTTATTACATTCAATCCACGTACGTAATCCTTACATTGAAGACGTGTCGTACGGCGCAGTGTAGCAGTACATAAGGCAAGTGGCTACTTCCCGCTTCATCAACACGTAATCTCGTCCCAATATTTCCACGAGTTGACACTCTAAGATCAAACGCCTCTGTTAAGGCTGACACATTGATTGCTTAGATCGACTTTCTATCCGTCACTTTGGACCGCAAATGAAAACTGGCAAGTAATTTATGACGCTTCACGTCTATATACGGCGTGATAGAGACGGAACCCGTTTCAATTAAGATCGTAAATAAAACAGCGAGTTTGAATGGCTACTGTCAAGGGATGGTTTATTGGGCGTCCTGCTCGCTCTAGAACAAAATAGCATGTTTCGTTTCACGGGAAACCCGCATATGCGGCCGGTTAGCGCCGTGCCAGTCAGTTGCGCATACGCAGTCGAACGCAGTGGATGTGTTTGGTGGCCGAATTATTTTTGCGCGTAAGCGACCTGCATGAATTTTGTGAATCGGTGATGTGACAGGTCACAAGAGGGTGTGGTGGCCGGATTCACGGCTGTGCTTTGTGATAGTGTTTTGTTTAGAAAGTGAATCAGTACAAAGGATTACAGTGCTATACAAGTTGGAGCACGTGGGAACGTGATGGTGGGTAATGGAAGAAAGTGGAGATATAACGTGGTTGTGACGTTAGCGTTATTATTTTCCCGTATTCCTTGCACCTGCGTCTGGAAAGGTGTGCTTAACGGTCACAGGAATAATAGTTTGACGTGCGTCTAATTATAATTTATTTTTCGCGTTAGCTAATTATACGTTGTGTAGGCGTGTTACTCGCGGCTAACCCGTTGGAATCGCTAGGAACATCTATGTAAGTTAATTACAGCTTGCATGAAGCATCAAATCTGACATGTTAAGAATAGGTTCACTTTTTAAACTGAAGTACAAATTATTTCCAGGATAAAAAAGAACTTTATTTCTAAAGACACGAATATTTCCGTCGTGTTTGAATTCGTATTCGGCGTAGTCACTATATCTTTTTTAAATCTACATTACCATTATACGTTTAACCAGCTTTTCATTAAATAAACCAGACACAGTTTACCAAATAAAATTTAAATAAACCAAAATATAAACTCTTATTATGAAAAAATGTATAACATTAAAATTAATACTCATGTTACAAAAGCTTCCTTATAATCATAATACATTCTTGTGTTATATTATATTCTAAATACAAAAAAATAGAAACATGGTAATAAACTATAATATATTTAGAATTTCATATCAAGAAAACTTTTTTTATTTATACGCATTCATAATACGTTCATTGAGACCATTTTATCATGAAAGTTAGATACCTACCTATTAAGGATTAGGTAAGCGAAACATATTCCTCAAAGTACCTCGTGACACTTAACATAACGAAATATTAAATTCAGAACACACGCGAAATTCCGCGAAATCTTTGTTAACATCAAGTACGTAACGAAATGGATGAGTGACATCTTGTCTTCATGAATTTTAATAAGTACAGTCATACTAGAAGTAGGTATCTTGTGGTTGAAACATAGCGTCATAATTCGGAGATCTAAGGTTTGAATCCAATGTGTAAACCAATCTTATTTTTTGTATTGAGGGAGAAAATGTTCAAAAAGTTCAACGCCGGGTTATGTGGGATTTTTACCTTACTTAACCACCACTCGCAACCCCGAGCAAGCCTCCTTTTAGTCGCCTCTTACAGCAGGCAGGGGATACCGTAGCCCTATTCTTGTCCCGGAACTACAGAGTCACAACATGTATAACGACCTGTACTTTGTCAAAGTTATGAGCGTATTATAAATTAATTACCACTTGCCATACAGATAATGAGGACATTATAAGGAAACTTACAGATGTGGGAGTTCTTTAAAGAATATTTACGAGGAACTCCAATTCACACTTGGCCAGCGCGATAGACTTTTTATTTTTACTACTAAACGAGCATGCAATTTACTAGATGGCAAGTGACCACTGTCGTCCAAGGATGAGGATAGGAAACTTCATATAGAACAGGGGTTCTCTCTGAAGTCTAGTCTCTCGGAACTGAAGTCAATTACAGAGGCATACCTGAAACACCGTTTCACGCTAGAAATAGATGTAGCGGTAAAAAACTCGTTACCACTTTAAAAGCCTATGGCCTGGACATCTTCCACCCTACTTTTTAGTAGAACTTAAAAATTCTTCGGAATCTTTTTATTAAAATTAGGCTAACAATTTTTAAGATTACTCCATCCAGACAGCTGAACTAGAAAACTGTATTGTTCCAATAAGAAAATATGCGTAGATAATACACACAGTAGAGCTGAAACACAGAAAAACTTTAATTGTGTATTTGATTCAATGTACGATTAAAATAAGATCAATAATTCCAATTGCATGATTGTGAACTATTAATCTGAGAGGCTATAATGTAACATATTCAGCATCAAATAACTATAATAGTGATATTGCATTAGATATCTCTCTCGATGTACGAGTAACAGCCGTAATAAGAAGTTGTGATGATTTTAACTATCATTTTAATAGGAGCGATGAAATTGACTAGCGCTGTAAAATATTGCACTATGATATTAAGTTGCTTGACCAGCAATGAGCAAGCGATAAACGAAGTTTTTAACAATTTATGAATGAAATTAATATAAAGTTTACATTAATGATTGCAGTATTAATTTATGGATTGATGATCAGTAATGGCTGGCGACCATGGACAGTATTATAGTATAATCTGAAATTAGTCAAGATGAAGAACTTAGAAAATCAAGTGTCAGTCTGTTTCCTTTACTTACCTCTTGACGTAAACCTAACCTAAAGAGACCTGTGTTTTATACCGTAACTAGCTGTGCCACGCAGTTTCACTCGCGTTTATTAGAGAACAATCTATTAAAAAACAAACAAACATAGCATGATAGTATCTAGTCTAAAGCCTTCCACGATAAATTTACTATTCAACACAAAAACATTTTTTCAATTCGAATCAGTAGTTCTTAGGATTAGCGCGTTCAATCATACAAACTCTACTGCTTAATAATATTAGTACACATAGTATAAATTATTAAACAGCAATACATAGGTATAATGATGCAACCTACGGGGTTGAATAACTAGAGGTACTATCGAGTACAAATTAAATGTATTAAACCTTCTTTTGGCTGTTTTTTGCCGTAGTATCTTTTGAAGTATTTTAAAGTTTCTTAAACTATTTCCATTTTGTACATATCTGTGATAATAATGTTTACAGATTTTATTATACTTTTTTATCAATCCTCTTTATCTCGTTAGGCCTTTTGTCTTTCCACAATGTTATCGTTACTCGAGCGTATTAGAACAAGTACCTTATTATTGATAAATCGTCATACGCTCAACATAAAAGGTAATCAGAAACGAGCAACGATACATTATTTCTAGGTCTGTTAATGGAATAATTAAAGGACATCATCTGGGTCCTTAGGAAGAACTGGTCTTCAGTGATCCTTATATGATAGCTGTAATCGCTTGGTTCTCATAAATCTTGATGAATGATGAAAAAATATAAGTATTACGAAGATCATGTTTTTATGTCAACACTTCAATGTGCATCATAAGTTATGTCATTAAGATTTTAATTGAATGGCAGATGATTTTCAAAAGAAGCTGGAGGTGATATATTAATATTTTGTTAATTGTACAAAATTATGTGAACCAGCTTTTTGTGGACGGCCATCTTGCATTTGTTTTTTTTTAATTTTTGCCATATTGCATTTTACAAATTAAACTGTTATATTTGATATTCATATAGTAGGTACTTAGTTGTACTTATATTCCGCCATTTTATTGTGGCCATTTTGGTTCAACAAGTATATTGTTTATTTAAAATTGCATTGTCCTTAGAATAAAAAGTGCATTCCAAATTTAAGTTCAATCGGACATTGAGAAGTGGGTCAATTTCGGTTTGCAAGATTAGATCTAAACACTTACAAATGTTGCAAGTCATGAATAACGTGTAAAACCATATTGTATAATAATTATATGAGTTAGTTATATATAATTCATTTTTTTTTGCATCATTTACTTTTCTTTGACTCATTGCTATCTCACATAATTTTAAAGCGTATTTTACTTTTCTTTTTATCAAAGTATTTATGTGAATGTGTACATCCATATGCCTATTGATAGGTCTCTGTAATAGGTCTCTGTTTGTAATGTTCTATGAAAATCTCCCTTATTTACTAACAATGCTGATCCGGTGATCTAGAAAATATATTGTAACTGACAATTTGTAAGTACCTTAGGCCTATGCATAGCATTTCATAGCAATACCACGGGCAATACTAAAAACAAATTACCTTACCTTATCACCTGTCATATAGTTCGTGTCATCCAAATACAAAACGCTAAAAACTATAAATGATGTCTAACCGTCAACGTATATAAGGAACCCCAATCACTAAATGAATAATTGGCGTGGTATCTATTTCGTCGTAACTTCAAGTCATCATACCAAAATAAGATTTTACGATCTTTATCCAACAACTTATGCTTATTTGTTGTAACTCATTTAGTGTGTTATATAACCGAGCCCCGTGGTTTCTCTCGCGTTTAAAATAAATGTGAGAAAACTTAAAATTATTATAAGTTTTGAGTAAATGAGAAATACTATGCTACCCTAACGTCTACATTTTGAAGTAAAATTTAGTCTATCTTAGATTAAAATTAATGATGATAATATATTTTCAGAGAATATTTTAAGACGCAACACACACAAACAAACAGACAAGCAAAAATTAAAAAAAATTGTTATGACTTATTCTCAGTTCTTTGAACATATTTTTTTGCAAAAACATTCAACGTACAGACACACTATACTTTCATTTTTATTATATGTATTGATGATGATAAACCAATACAAACGACGCCGTCACCGCGATGGGCGAGATAGCGATTAATTAGCATCAAAGCACCGCAGATAGTTCCAGTGAAAATGTTAGGAAAGCGGCCTCCATTGTGTATGGAATGCAGGCTTTTTACTAGTCATTTGACTTGTGTTTAATAATTACTCAGGAATGCTGTAGTAATACAAGAAAGGTTTTCCATTGCTATTGTTTCGTTTATCTCTTTTCATTATTTATTTATTTGTTGAAGTAAAATATAGGTAGTACCTAGGAGGTACCACCGCCACCTATTTCTAGTGTGAAGCAGTCCTTGCTTTACATTGGAAAGGTGTGGTTGACGGCTCCGTTATATATGAAGTTGCTTACAGAAGTCCATGGGCGGCAGGAACCACTTACCATCAGGTAGACTGCTCGTTTGCTACTTCAATCTCAAAAAAAAATATGTAACGTTC
>DWNE01006978.1:0-12621 GCA_018249875.1 Cecropterus toxeus
GCTTACTTATATATGACATCGTAGCGTTTGGGAGTAGCAATGTATATAAATACATATATTTTATAACATTTTTATATGACGAAAATAATGAGTATAACAACAATAAAAAAAATAACGAATACCTACTTTTAGCTCTGCCTGGACTTATTATCGGCTTTTTTTCCTTTTCAGGTAATTATTAATAAGCTTTCGAGTTTTTTGTTTTCATATTAATAAGTATACATTTACTTAATAGCTCCGATTCTTGTAAGATATTAATACTTAACGTGATTAACCAATCATCGTCTCCAAGTTATTTTTTACGATTATATGTATTACTACGGGAAAACTGAGTATATATTAGGACAAGTCCATTTAATTTACGATTTTTTTATGATATAGACGTAGCAAACGTGAGTGTAGTCCAAGGTAAGTGCACTTAGATAATTATGTCACCACTACCGCAAATGGGTATACGGGTATATACCCCAGATACGATGAGAGTCTTATCTGAGTTTAGTCACAGGTGCGATGCTACCCCTGAGGACCTAAGTTGGACGCTTCAGATAAGTAAAAGTATGTCCCTTATCACACCCTTTAGACCAAAACACAGCAATGCATACTGCTGTTATTAGGAGGAAATATGTAGATGTGGCGTTGGTGCTTCTGGAGTTGAACCACAAGAAGTCCTACCTTTATAACATCGTTTCAAGACTGCGCGTGGTTGCTTGATTCTTATTTCGTATTTTAAATATATAATCTCAAATATATAAACACTCAGATACGTAAAAAATACAATGTTAAGAAATTAACCCAGCGGGAGTGAGCCAGCTACGGTATGGTTCGCAGGATAATGTAAGTATTAGTTAAAATAATATTAAGACTTAATTTCTAAATTACTTACGATGCGCATTGTATATTTAAGTACAACTCCGTAGCATGTACCTGTAACATATTTTATTAATTTTAATATATTGTAATTTAATAATGTTATAAAATTATAAATTCGAAAGTTTATGAGGATGTGTTTGATATTTTTTGTCGCTATAATAACAATAACACATATAATTCTCGTTAATATCGTAGTATGGATGACCGAAGCGGGGAGCTGCAGGAATAAGCTGGTACTAAATACAACGATAATAAAATGATGTAAACACAAAAAAATATATATAACTCATAGGTCACTTTGTAAGTCCCAATAAACACACATACACACACATGTAAATATGTTATTCAATACGTCATAATACTTCTTTAGCAAATTTTTTTAGAAAAAGCTTATCCCTCATCTAGACCTTGAGTCGGCAATTTTAAGTCAGATCAGGTTATATAAATTTTACCTAGACATCCAAAAGATTAAAAAATATAATTTTATACTATGGCCGTAATAGATTTCTGTTTTATTGTTTACACACCATGAATTTAAACAAAAATAAACAAATAAACACTGACAAAAAAATATTGTTCTGTTTTAAAGTCTTTATGCCGACTCTATGTTCATTACGAACTTTCAAAATTGCAATTTTGTTACGTAATGCAACTAACATACGACTATTAATTTCAAGTTCAATTTCAATTTGTATTTCGAAAAGCGTCATCGAATTCATTATACCGCCCAATCTAATAGATATTCCCTGTTTATCGAATTATAGTATCCGGTAGTATAAAAATTACCATAGCACATTGGATGTCACCTTTAAAATATTAGCGAATAATTTTGTGAGAAGGTACAAATATGGCAAACAGGACTGAGTTTAAGATTGGTCAAAATATTTGTCCAACAAATTGGCGTAAACGTGAATCACGAATTTATTTAATGGTTGAAACCAGAGATACAAATCAATGGATGTGACCTGTGGTAGTAAATATAGTATATAAAGAAGATGGATAAGTTCAGTTAATTTACTTATAAGAGAAAGTAAACAGCGAGTAAAACAGATGGCAGCAATTACAACAAGGAAACAAATTTATTAGCGCCTCGTCATAAGGAAAACAAACGATTAGTCTCTCAAGGAGATACTTTTAAAATATTTTTTTCTCAAGGAACTTTCGTTTAAAGGTACTTGCTTCTATATCCACCGGTTTAAGTTAAGTGTTGTGCGTCAGCCAGTAAATTAAATTTTATTAAGTAGAGTATGTAAGGTATTTGGTCTATTGCGTCATATAGTCTTCGCCCATTTATTAATATATCCAATGATTACTGGCCAAAGACCGAAATTTTACATTTTCTAGTGTAGTAGCTAAAATTGTAAAAATGAAGCAAAAGTTTGATAGATCGATGAATGTTGAATAGCAACTCATTCTATCCCTAGATTTAAAATTGCGCAGTAGAGTAAAGAGTCTATAAAGTTCCTCATAGGTTCTAACCTATTCGACAACTCGCGTGGCGAAGCGGTCACCATACCGGTCTGACACGCAGTGGGTCCCGGGTTCAATCGTCGGCCAGACAGGCATATAAATGATGAGTTTAGATTTCTGTTCTGGGTCTGGGTGTTTACGTATTTGTCTTTGTGTGTCCATGGCACCCACGACACAGGAGAAAATCCTACTGTGGGATATGATTGTAGAAAGCGTTATATGTTTATATTTATAACAAGAACACTCTGCCAAGACCTCACATCAAGGAACGTCCTCCATACAAGTCGTTGTCACTGACTAGAGTGACTGGTCTCTTAGCAGAGTGGTTTAGATAGAAATAAGTAAGTAACCATCGTAGATCTCTTTATGGATCTATAGTATATGTATAACAGGTGATGTGGATGGATAATGTATCATATATCATCATATCTGACAGGTGGACCGATGACAGAGAGCGGGGAACCGTTGGATTCTGAAGACAAAGGACCGGTTGAAATGGTGCCGTTCAGGGGAGGCCTATTCCAACAGTGAATCTCCAAAGGCGGATGAATGGATGGAATAAGGTTATTTGATCTACATATACAAACAACTACAGGGTGAATTCGTTAAATTTATGCTCGCTTTGTATTCAGTTAAAGAACCTTTTGTGTAACAACGCCGCGGAATACATTATGAAACCGTATGAAAAAGGTATTTCGTGACATTTTGTTTTTTTTTTTACAATTATGAAGTAGCAAACGAGCAAGCAGCCCATCTGATAGTAAGTGGTTACTGTCGCCCATGGACATTGGTAAGCAACTTCATATAGAACAGGGGTTCTATCTGTATTCTATCACAAATGCAGTGTTGCTACTAGCGAGGACTAAGTTTGTCGCTTTCATATATTAATCATTTGTACCATTAATTAAATAAACATATAAATAATTTACATAAATGCCGCAATATAATATATGACAAAATTTGATTTCTATAGTCCTAAACGTATTACAAACAGAGGTGAGTGGGCGAAGTGCGAACGCGGCGTTCGTTTGATATTCTTACAAATTAAATTAGACTGGGTCACCTACGTCTTCTTGTCTCTGTACGCTTTATACACGATGCATTTATATTCCATTTTTGAAACTGAATAATATTGGAGCTGAATGTGCGCCTAACGTTACTTCTATCTCACCCGTTGTTATAGTGCAAGAAATTGATTCTTAGCAAAGTTATGAGTATAAGTATTATTATATGATATGGGGTGTCGGTCTTGAATAGCACTACTCCCTCTCATCCCCTGAATGGCGTAAGAGGCGATTTAGGGATAAAATCCAGAAGATGAGTGGTGTCTTCCTGTGTAAAATACGGTGACTTTTGGCAAAAATCTTATCAGCATAGGCATATGTCAATTAGTCGATTTATAAAGGCTGATGAATGGAATATTACAACACTATACATATTTAAACACGATATGTGTTTTGTCATTTTCCTAAATTAAGGTAAAAAAGAGGTTTGAACTTTGGAACGCATATTAACTCCGACCTTTAGCGCGTAAATTCCAAAGATTCACGGTACAAAGGTTAAGTTAGCTACGTTGTTAAGATAGTCAAGACAAATTATCATTGTGAAATACTATATTATATTATTATAGTCTACTAGCTGAAGTACCTGTGCTTCGCTACGTGACAAAAATAAAGTGGCTGTGACATACAGACAGACGGACAGACGGACATGACGAATCTATAAGGGTTTCGAGTTTTGCTACCGAACACCAAAAATGTTTTTACTAGTTAACCGAGGTACATGAAAAGTGGTAAGGTCCTCCGGATAGAAAAATGTTAACCTCGTATATGTAATCAAAAGTTTGTTATTTTTTGGCGTTCTCTTTTTATTTAATATGGAAATATGAAAGTCACAATTCAAAGAGTGCAGTGACGTTACCAAAATAGTCGCCATCGTTTAATGGAGAAAAATATCAAAATCAAAAGTAGCCTGTAGGTTGAACATGTACGCTACATCCATGCAAAATTTAATGTAAATCGGACCCGTGATTCTTGCATGATTGAACACACAGACACACACAATCTCATTTTTATTTATTAGTAAAGATTATGAATGTAGATCAAACGATATGATATAAAATCAACCAACATAATAATCACAATGGCAACAAAATATTTAGTCCTTTTGTATATCAATCAGGTTTTATATACATACGTCACTATTCTAAATTAAAGTAATAAAGAGTTTTGTACTATGGAACGCATAATAACTCCGACCTTTAGCGCGTAAATTCCAAAGATTCACGGTACAAAGATTAAGTTAGCATTTATGTTCTTAAGATAGCCAAGACAAAGTACTATTGTGAAATAAAATCTTTAATAGTCCATTAAACGCTACGATATAAAATCAACCATCATAATGACGACAATACTATCAAACCGGTTTTTTATCAGCAAGTTTTCTTAATTAAAGTAAAAAAGATGTTTGGACTTTGGAACGAATAATTCCGACCTTAGTACGTAAATTCCAAAGATTCACAGTACAATGGTTAGGTACGTTTTTAATATAGACAATACTAAATATAAATCAATATTATATTACATTGTTTTAAACAGTACGATATAAAATCAGGCAACGGCATGCAACAATGGAATTAAACTATTTACTCAATTTTTTTGCAAGTAATTATCAAACCGGTTTTTTGAATCGGCCACGTGTTAAACATTAACAACATTTTGATTAACTAACAACAGTTTAAGCACAGGAAGTTAAAAACACCGTCCGAAATAAGAAGTTCAAATCGCCAGCGATATAGCCAAAAAAACTGGGAATAAGATGTTCGAATCTACAGCGCTTCTACTTAAGTTCTGAAATGAAGATATTTTAAATATTATGCAGGAAATGACAGGAATTCGTATGAAAGCTGCATAGAGTACTACATCTCTCACTGTTATAGGAAATGGACTAACGGTGGGGCAAAAAAACCCATATATATACTAATAGATCTCTAAACATCAAAGTCGTTTTTGTAAATATTCTATCGTGGTTGTGTTTATTACTCAAAGCACGAAGGAATCCATCTAAAACAATATTCACACATAATAATTAATTTGGTCGAAAAAATGATTGGTCATATGGACTTTGAAATAATAGTAGAAAAACCGACCAAGTGCGAGTCGGACTCGCGTGCGAATGGTTTCGTACCATAATCACTGAGTGGGAGCCCCCTAATTTTTTAAAAGTATTTTTTTATAGCGGCAACACAAATACGTTATTACCGCCTTTTGTTACCGACTGTTTTAAATTTGTATTTTCTTTTGTTGGGTACAATAAAGTGTATTAATATTATTACTATTATTGGTGTAAATTTCAAGTGCCTAGCTATCACGGTTCGTGAAATACAGCCAGGTGAGAGACAGACGGACGGACGGACAGCGAAGTCTTAGTAATAAGGTTCCGTTTATACCCTTTAGGTACCGAACCCCAAAAAGTAATCAGATGCTAAAAACGCCTTAAAATATGGAAACGACTAATTTGCATAAAGTGGAAGGTAACATGATCCGTCGAATCCCACTGCCATTTATAATCATGACCCGTATTGTGGATAACCTTACGAATACATAAACTACAGAGGATATTATAATAATTCGCAAATAATTAAACTGTCATTCTGCAAGTGCGCGAATAACCTAAATGGCGATGCGGTTATTCAGCAATTTGTGTTTGACTATAAAACGCCTTTTACACTTATAGCCACACATTAGGATTTTCTCCTGTGTCATGGGTGCCACGGACACACAAAAACGAATATATAAACACCCAGACCCAGAATAAAATGTAAACTCATCGTTCAAATTTCTGTCTCGCTGAGGATCGAACTACTGCGTGGCGGACCGTTATGGTGACCGCTCGGTCACGCGGGTCATCAATTTAGTTACTAATATCAAGTACGCAATTGGGTAAAAACTTACTGTGCAACTGTCACAATTAAGAGAGCAACGCTGCCCTCGGAAGCATAGAAGCGGTTCGTTTCAAGTTTACTCTCTCATATGAAGTTTTGAGATAATTGATGTTATGGAAGTCGTTTTGTTGTATCGCTTAATTAATTGAATAAATGATTTCAAAGTAGGTTTTAATGTCGTCCAACTAAAGTTAAAGAAAAGTTTAGAACCCTTTGTTACTTACCAAAATACGTTTTGTTATTCATCATCATTTGTATAAAAAAATCTTTGCGAAAGTTTTACAGATTCCGAACAAAAATTGAAGCAATAGCACCAAGATTAAATAATTATCGTCTTTCTTTCCTACAAAACTAGTTGGTAAAGTGAATGTGTGGCCACGAAGTCAATGTGTAAAACGCTATATAATTACATTTACAATTAAAACAAATATAACATATATTTTCACTTTAACATAAATGCGATTATTTATTTCGATCTTACTTATTGAAAGATATAAACTAATGTTGGTCTCCGTGCAATGTATCTACTCTGCCGAACCAAACCACCTTGTGTACGACCGCATGTCCAATACGACACGGAACGGTTTCCGGTAGAAATGGATTTAGAATAATATATTTAAATGTGGTCTGTTGAACACATGGTTCTTAATCACGACTTATCAAATAATTGCTCATTAATTTCAATTATATAGTAATGTTACAGAAACCGCCTTGACTGGTGTACCTACTGTTAGCACGACTACATCCGGGTCAAATTACTAACTGTTTATTATATTAGACTTTATATAAATACATAAAAATATTGTACTAAACGAGCAGATTTTTTTTTGCAATTTCGTGCACGCAATGTTAAAAGACATTTTTTTTTTGTAATTCAAAGCGCTTAGGTAATTTTGAATACACTCTCTGTCGTCATCAGATTAGACTTTGTAATTAATATGTATGTTAAAATTAATTAATTTAATTTCATGTTAAACATGAAGTAATAAAGAAGTCGGTTAAAGATTTATCAATGATAGATACAATCATAAAAGTAGCTATTCATAACTTAAATATGATTGTTCATTAAAATGAGACTACTCGTGTCGTGCAGGATTTCCAGTTTCATGGCCACGCACTTTTATCGTACACCTGGGATTTAACATTTCCGGTAGAAATTCTCTTCCATTAATTACTGCGGAGGTATTCTGTAGACATACAGACAGCATAGCGGATATTCATTAGTGTTGATGGTTAACAGTGATAGGTTGCTAAAGGTTCGTGTAGTTGCGAGCGATTAATATTTCTGAATATTTTTTAACTTTAAATGAACTTATATTTAGTGTTTATATTGACTTTGCTACTATGTTAAGTTTCACTATTATTTTAGTTTAACTATTGTTTGCATTTTGTTAAGTTTTTTAAAACATATGTAAAGATTAATTTATAAATAAATATAATATTTTTATAATACAATATAATAATAACTATTATATTTAGCTCAATATAAATAAAAAACAAATAATGTGAATGTTTTTCTATTCAATATGTTTTATTGTTAAAAGTGACAAAATATGTTAAACAATCAACTAGTACAAAGCGAATAAACTTTGATCCAATAAATTAAAGTATAATATCAATTATTGTTTTTGGCATAGAATATTGGATAAGATAAAAGGAAAAAAGTAAAGGCAGAATTTATTTCTTAGTAAGAAATTGTTACCTAATAAATCTACTGAATATTTATCATGGTCTTGTTATTGGACATAATGTAAAACATTATTCAAAGCTTCAAGGTCTACGAAGAAAGATTAAGTACAAGTCTTATCAGTAGGAAAACGTGAATGATAAAAATATTTTTTTCCATCTGTTTTCCTAGCTTTTTCATAGTTGAAAATTCATTTCTCAGTTTATTATTATATAAAATCTACCGTGTCTGAGTTTATTATATTTAACCCAACCAGATATCAACAGTTGAAGAGTAAATTAAATTTGCTAACGCCATAACTTTCTTGTAACTCTTAGTTGTTATGCGTTTTATAATAATATATTCTAATAATATAATATACATCACATACTAGGAAATGTTAACCAAACCAAATTTAGTTTTCATCCGATTACAAACTCTGGGGATCGTCGCGCTAAGAGGAATACGATGCATTCTGTTGGACATGCTCGAGTCCTAGCTCTGAGGCAGGTCACCGCGGGTTTCTCTCTCGGGTTTTAGGAAGTTTGTATCTCGACGGAAGCCATGACCTTTTAAAGAATTCATCCCGCGTGGAGGTGCAGTCACCATACCGGTCTGACACGTAGAGGATACCCAAACAACAGTGGGGCATATAAAAGATTAACACCTACTAAAATAAAGGTACCCGCTTCGCTTCCTCAATCGCTACTACTTAGGTACATACAAATAAAGTCGGGTTATGCAACATGTTATTAAAAGTTGAGTGACACACGTGTAAAACACGTATTGTAATAATAACATATACCTAATGTAGTCGTGACTTACCCGTCCGTTTTTAATGATGGCTGCAAGAAATGATCGCAATATCAGTGTCATGGATGTTCAAGAAAATTATGATTATAATTATAATTATGTGACTAACTTTGTACCTTACATAAACAAGTGTTATGTTTCTTCATTATGTACATTTAGTTGATGTTTAAATAATCGCATAATCTTGATACTACTGAAGTGATTTTAATATTATTGCGATATTTTACAGCTGACAGACGGATACGGACGCCATTTTGTAAAAACTGGATCTGTGGGACAACATTGACGCAATCTGTTAGAGTATATTATAAGTTTTAATCAATTCAAATTACAAATTATTTTATTACTCATTGTTTTTTTGTCAGGAAAATGGATGGAAAAGTTGTACATTCCTCATAATCATTATTACCTGCTATTAATCGTGGCAATTATTACAAGAACGAATCTGTACTAACGATGTTTGGTAAACAAGTATAATTTCATATAACTTATAATACATAAGTATGGAACAATCGTATATTATTTATAAATACTTATTATAGTTTTTTAATACAAATTTCCTGATTAATGTAGGATGTACAAATAATTAGCACTATGTGCTGGATGAAGTCTAATGTTATGACGCTCACTTCGTATTTAAACTTGCTGTAATTAATGTTTAGTTATTTAAATATAATACTAGTTGTGCCCCATGGCTTCACTCGCTATTACATAAGGAAAAAGCGAAAATAAAACAAAGATAGCGTGATGTTATATAGCCTATAGCTTTCCTCAATAAATGTTCTATTCGGCACAAAAATATTTTTTTAATTCGAACCAGTAGTTCCTAAGATTAGCGCGTTCAATCAAATAAATAAACTCTGTACCTTTATAATATCAATACATTAAATTAGTATTACAATTAAAGATTAAAATTAAAATAACATGTACAATATAGATTAAAATAAAAACAGTTGTGTTTTCTTAGTAAGTAAATAAACACAAGTAGTATTTGATATACATTACTATTTCTTGCTTTGGATAAAGTTGTATCTTAAGATATGCTGACATGTTTTTAAATAACATTAACGCCTTAATGTATTATATTAATCTGACCGCAACGTAAACAGTTATAATATATTGGAAATGATTTCCTGATCGCAATATATCTTACAGACTAAATATAATCAGCGTGGAGTAACCTCATGCTTGCGGTCAAGAAATGAAACAGCTATAATGTTGTTTGTTTGTCTCGCTCTATCACATACGTGTAACATAAATAAACTTAGGTAAAAATCCTGTTACATCTATTTCTTTCTTTTACCAGCAGTGTAAACGCTGCTGTGTTCGAAAATGGGCCCGTAACCGTTCCTACCTTTAAAGAAGAAGGTCAAGGAACCCGGCAACGGTAACCCTTCCAGTTCATAATCTTCTTGAGCCGGCTGTTCTTCAGGCTCACAGCAAAAACCTGGTGAAGCTGTAAAGGCCGATAGAGCCGACACGATCTACACAATCGCTAAAAAAATGCTGTTCTTGTTTGAAAGGGAGGCAGATTTCTACTAAGGACCAGCTCGAAATACCCTATTTATAATGTAGAGATGATGTCCTCCTTAAAAAATTGTTTTAAAGATGGAAGTAGCAAACGAGCAAGCAATCCACCTGACGGTAAGTGGCCACTGCCCTCCATGGACATCTGTTCCATTCATCATCTTTATATCATCTTCAACCTTATCGGAATCTTACCTGAGGTTGGGCATAAATGCTATCACGGACTAAGTTGAAACGCCTTCTGATCAGAACACAGCAGAGCATAATACTACTGTTATTCGTCAGAAATATCTTTAAAATTATTAGGTTTTCCATGGATGTCTTTCTACTCCTGAAGGCTAAGTAGAAATGTCTCGTGTAAATATCTCTTGCTTACCACAGTCTTGAAACCATAACTTTTTTATTTATAAATATGAAGTAGCAGACGAGCAAGCAGCCCACCTGATGGTAAGTGGTTACTGCCGCCCATGGACATTTGTAAGCAACTTCATATAGAACAGGGTGTTTTATATGAAGTGTATCACAGGTGCGTTGCTACACCCGAGGACTGAGATGGTCGTCTCATATAAAAGTTAGCCGGCAACCACAACCTTCCACCGCAACGCAAGAACTGCTTCACGCTAGAAACAGGTGTGGTGGTGGTACTTCCCCGGTCGATCTATATTGGTTCTACCACCTAGCAATATATAACTATCGTTATTGATTGGACATAGCGTAGCGATTTTGCGCCCATGTATCGTAACACAATGCATTATATCATCATGTGTTGGTATGTTATCCTAACTTTATCCTTACTAGACTACAAGATTATTTAACAATATAGAAGCAGAAATAGATCTGACACGGCTGCCGCTTGCTTGAAATATGCAATTAACTCAACGTATATTATTCATATCGTGCTTATTCATGTACGTTGTAAAATTCACTCCGCGGAGTATGACTTGCAAATAAAATAATAGATTTATGATCCCCAACGTTTAACGATATCTTATCTATCAATTTATAGATTTAACCTCAGTAATTAATGATATTATGATTAACTGCTAGCATACAAAACATAGTTCCGTGTTTTGTGTAACAATAATTAAATAGGACTATAAGTCCCAGTGCGTCAATACGAATTCCAGCGATTTATGCAATCCTAGTAGTACGAAATAAAATGCGCGTGTTATGTTAAATAATTTATAATCGCAATTTTAAAGGAGTAATAGTACATTAAAGATATAAATGAGTATAAAGGTAGAATTGTGTACGTGCGACGCCAGAGGCTTCACTTTGTTTTTGGTTTTTATAAGACTGACGTAGCAAACGAGCATGCAGTTTAACTATCGGTAAGTGGTTACTGTCGCCCATGACATCCGTAAGCTACTTCATATAGAGCGGTTCTATCTGAAGTAGATCACAGATACATTGCTAGTTTCGAGGACTGAGATGGTCACCTCATATATAAGTGAGCCAACAACCACAAAACCAACGAACGCAAGAATTGCTTCAAACTAAAAATAGGAGTGGCAATGGTACACCTTGGTTGGAACATCTTTGCCTACTAACAGCGGTGTTAAAAATGTATGGTAAGGAAAAAACATGCTTATCAGAGGAGTTCCAACTATGTCTCATCACTTGATAAGACTCTCACCTTATTTGAGATTGCTTACAGTGTCTATGCGCGACAGTAGCCACCTTCCATCGGATGGACTGAATGCATTTGCTACTTTAATTTTATGTCATAACAAATACTTCACTGAATAGTTTTTATCACACACATTTCCGTAAGGTATATAAAATACTTGTATATTTTATATACCTTACGGAAATGTATGTGATAATGTGATATGTCATGCGTAATTCTTAGCAACAATATTTGCAAAAGCACAAAAGTATTACTCTAGTGCGAAGCGTTTAAAAACACAGTATGAAGGCATTGTAATACATCACGTAAATTATTACGTATGGAAACAAAAAGTTTATATTACTTTACCGTTATAGATACGTCTATTATGATTACTTAATTAATGTAAGATGTTACGTCTACCGTTTATTACTTTCTTGCTTATTACATAAAACATGTTGCAAATTACACACAAGGAAAACATACCTCGGGTTTAATCCACGGCTTTTTCTTTTTATATTGCCTTTCTAGGGTTCCTTACCTAAAGGGCAAAAACGGGACCTTATTAATAAGACTGCGCTGACCGTCTGTCCATTTATCTGTCACCAAGTTGTATATCATGAACCGTGATGGGTACACAGTTGAAATCTATATATATATAAGGCAATTCCTACTCACTGACTGACATATCAAAGCACAGCCGAAACTACTGCACCTAGAAAC
>DWNE01006979.1:0-12620 GCA_018249875.1 Cecropterus toxeus
ATTTCTGTTCTGGGTCTGGGTGTTTGTGTATTCATCTTTGTGTGTTCATGGCACCCACGACACAGGAGAAAATTCTAGTGTGGGGCTATGAGTGTAGAAAGCGTGTTTTCTTTTCTTTTTTCCAGTGTGCTGCTTCAACCAGGTAGTTCGATAGGGGAGGTACCACCCCCACACCTATTTCTAGCGTGAAGCACTTCTTGCATTTTGCTGGAAGGGTGTGGTTGTCGGCTTATTTATATATGAGGCGACAATCATAGTCCTCAGGAGTAGCAATATATCTGTGATCGATTTCAGATAGAACGTCTGTTCTATACGAGTTGCTTACAGATGTCCATGGACAGCAGTAACCACTTACCATCGGGTGGACTGCAAGCTCGTCTGCTATTTCGACCAGATAAAAAGAACTTAACATCAGGTATAGTACAAATTCGTCTGTCGAGTCTTTAAAAAATTTACACGTGAAAGTGTGATTAAGAGTCATAAAGTTAATTCACTAAACCTATATCAATACAAATCAGGGGACATAAAATTAGGAATATTGTTATATTCAAGCTCCGAGATTTCGGTGTCACGTCGTTTCAAAATAGGGCCATAAACAAATTCATAAGTAGGCTATGCTCTCCTTTTTATGCGTTTTTAAGGGGTTCTCCCTTGAGGGAGCACCGGAAAAGTGAAACGCGGCGTAAAACCTGCGGCACCCTTACGGAAACAAGAGGGAAGCTGGGTCTTGAAGAAACTTTAAATTATTGGATGCATCTCCCAATGTTACATTATGCAGAGTATTTAGGATAAAGTTGCTAAGAGTAATGTTCAAACAGTTAGATCTAATAGATCAGGCACTGGAGGTGTATCTACATCTCCTATAGCTTAGTGTTCCAATGAAATATATCTTCTTATTCCTTCCGATGAAATATATCTTCTTGTAATTTTAAACCGACTTCAAAAAAGGAGGAGGTTCTCAATTCGTATGTTTTTTTATGTTTGATACAACGAAAGTGCACTTTATTGTTAGTCACAATATTTTTCCTTTTCGGAACTTGCTTGTTTGGACTTTTTTCGTAACTATTACGGCTTTGCCTAGAAATCAAACTTAAATATTTCAAATATGGTCAAATAAGGTCAAAATGATGTACATTAAAAGGATATAAATATAGTTTTTACATCATAAAACACAACTTTAGAGCCATTTTAATTATGACTTTGAAACAAATAGTAATTTTATAGATTGTATCATTTTTATATAATTATAATCTTCTATTTTAATTACGGGGGCGATAAAACCTACCAACCTTCCAACAAAATAAAGTAACTTTTTTGTCTTGTACAACAAAAACAAAAGCTCATTACTGCAAAAATGTGTAATACAAAAACGAATAAGCAGACATTTGAGTGACGAAGCATGTAAGCATATGTAGCGACAAAGGAAATTACATTTCATTGTCCATTCGCGCGCAGACATAGAGGGAATTTTAATTCAAAACACAGAGCAACCCATATGCATTAAAATAGGTTTAACCGCAGCCGTTCCACTTTGGAAAAAAATAAAATAAAACAAAAAAGGCGCGATCCAGCCATACCTCCCGGGCGCGCCGCAAATTCCGCTGGAAAAAATCGTATTTTGTTCGTGGTTTGAATTTTAATTGACATTCAGGCGGCGAAAGCTAGCATCCGGGCAGGATTCGCGAATGTTTCCGACTTCGGCATTGGTAGGGTGCGAGTTTGGGTGCCGTCCACCAGTTGCGAGCAATAAAGTGACGCCACACGTTCGACACGTCCTAAACAGGGTGCGTATTTGCGTAGATAGGAGCTACTTATGAAGACAATGTTCTTTGAAAGACTACCTTGTTTCATAATAATGAACTACTTGTACTGAAATCTTTTACTGAGTGTCTTAAGTAAAAAGAAACAGCGAGTAAATAATCTTATCGCTGTAATTATTTAGTAATACATAACTTAAACCATAACCTAACGTTTCCTTTAAACCTATCTTACCTCCAAAATATTTTAACCAGCATTTTTAAGAGATAAAATTAGCGATCTAGAATGCAGTTTACCTAATAGTACTTGGTTGTAACCAGCTGAAACCAACTCCACATAAAGTAGAGCAATCTTGAAGGCAATAACAGATGATTTCTCCTCTACTGAACACTAAGATGGTCACCTCTTACATATGTTAGTCAGCCGATGTTCGCGAGAGGAAAAAATCAGCAAAGATTTCCATAAACCTTATAATGTAGACACGCATATCGCATATTTTTAATCTGTGCACTTTGTCCGTGATCATCACCTCGCTTATTATTCAGCGGAGTCCATGACAATTTTAATCACTTTATTGTTGCGTCGACATTACGTGTTCTACACTTCATGATGGCGGCTAAATTACAATAAACAATTTTGAGCGCTCATTATTCCCCCGCTCATCACGACTCGGCCGAAATTATTCAACACAAAACCACGGTAATGTCGAACGTCCGCGAATAATAATTGAGAAATAACCACCAGACAGCCTGCTACATTTAATTTAGCGCCTCCGAATTCAGTACAATATTGAGACGATTAAGAGGGTCTTAATTGTGGCGTACTAACAAATTGCAATGGAATATCTCACTACTAAGGGCCCCCAATTTCGTAGGACAGTGAGTTTATTGCGTTATAATCATTGTGACGAATAACAGGCATCAATTAATTAAACATAATTTCCATAAGTTTTTTTTTTTAATTTTTATGTGCAAATATATGATATATCAATAAACGACTCAAATAATGAATATTATCTTGGAAAAAAACTATGTAGAAACTATATTTTAAGAAATTAAATACTGTTTTTACTTACAGATATCATGACATCATTATCAACAACATCAGGACATTGTGCTTTACTTTCGTTGCAAAGCAAACACACCAGTTCGATTATCTTGTCATGCGGATTAAAATGCTGACGCATGCGGCAAGACGGAAGAGAAAACCAATACATGTATGATCGCGCCGTTGACATTGGGTGACTCCGGCAGCGATGCAAGAGATTTGCAACACCGCCGCCCTACCCCTCGACAGTAACCCCTTGGTCCGCAAAATAAAATGTGAAGAATTCCCTATTAGAGGGAAGCAGGCCGCTAGAGTTGGCATGGGGGTGCGCGATGAGATGGAAGAGGAGTTCGCTGTGAAGACGAGGAACACGCCACCCATGGGGCCGGCGCCGGGGCAGGAGCACCCGCGCATGGAGCATGGCGGGAACGGCTTCTGGCTCGCCGCGGTCACGGCGGCCGGCGCGCCGCATCCAATGCTCGACACCTGCACGGAAACTGGCTTCATCAACAGCCAACCCTCGATGGCCGAGTTCATGACAGCTCTGCCCCAACTGGGAGGTGGCGAGCTAAGTCCACAGCACACGCCGCCAGGGTACCCTCCCGACCTGCCCTCTCCCGGTGGCGGCCTCAACGTGCCCGAATACCCTTGGATGAAGGAGAAAAAAACGACCAGAAAGAACAGCCAACAAGGTGAGTGCTAATAATTTCGAGATGTTACTGCTTTTATGATGTAGTTAATTTTAGTTCGATACTAAACGAGTGGACAAATTTTAATGTAGTACTCTGCCAACTTCTAGAACGTTTATCTTTTAACGCGATCGCATGTTGGTTGCCAACGCCAATACGCAAGTGAATAGCTCCTTCGTCACAAAACGACGTTTCGTTTCGTAAGTGCGCCTAACTGCCGCGTGAATAACGTCGGAATTATTATTGAGCCTTTCAACGGCAACAACAAATGGCCATTCAGCCATTGTGTTCTGGTTCACGGTCCCAGAATTTCTTTAATGAACATCAAATTACTCCGAAATATTGAATTGTATGGCGCGACGACATCTCATGTCTGTAGGTAACTGTTGTTAGCGGTGTGGGAGTGGAGCCGGCATTATCGGAAGCAGCACCGCGTCGCCCGCCGCCAACATGCCGTGTAACGGAACGGAATATTCGACATGCACTATAACCACAAATTATAAGTGAGAACATTTTAGAATACAATTTTTTACATGCCGACTTGTCATGTAAATATTAGGTACGTAGACGCTATGTACGTATGTTAGTAATGAAGCCAATTAACGTACATCCGCAAATATCAACGTATATAAAGGTACCACATAATTATAGACTTGAAAATGTACAGTTGGTAATACCCGTGTTGGTACGAAAAGATACGGTATTATTAACTTGCTCAATAAAAGCTGCAATCAATACATTTGTAACCCAAAAAAACACTGACGCTACCGCTATATTTTTGCACAATCAAACGTCATAATAGCGGGGATCATAGGTCGAAATGACCCGAAATTTGTCGCCGGGACAAAACGCTGTGCGGAGAACAAAGGCGATGGAGATGATCCATCACAATCCGCCTGACGTGAGAGAACGTGACCTCACCTGGTCCCATACATCATGTAGAAGCGCGTTACATCGATATCAGTGTCAGAACACAACATTCGCACAACTTATTACCCTTTTATGTAATCGAGGTCAGTATCATTTTATTGATATTGAGCGTTTTAAACTTCTGCATTCTTAAATCATATTTTCGTTGAAGAATTTTAAGGAAAATTCAAGTGTTTCTCTTTTGTTACTCAACTGCCTTAACAATGTAATGTTTCCGAGTGTATCTATATATTTTGGAACTATATCTGTTTCTTTGGCACACTATATATCCTTGATGGACTTTAACATATAGATGTCATTAGTTTTGTTCTTTTCTTAAAAACGTTATAAGCTATATGTAAATTTCGTAGTAGAAATTTACTATAATAAATTTTACTACAAATTGCTATAATTGCTAATGAACGTGAAGTGAAAATGTCAATTTAGTATATTACATATGTAGTACTCGTACATAATTTTGTATTTAATAAAGGGTTCAACTGTTCATATATACCTATAGTAACTATTTGTACGGACTTCTTTATCATAACAATAAATATAAGTTTATATTAATATTGCACAATAAATAAAACAATATGTGTACCAAATGACTATAAGTAGAGACTATATTTAATTTGTAAAAAAATACATATTAATTTTATTTTCATCAAGAATTAAGATAAAACAAAAGCAAACATTAAACAACAATTATGTCTCAAAAGATTCTTACAGCTCTTAACCGCGTTATGTTGAATGTTTTGATATTTGAACACGATTACCGGCGGCACAGAAGCGCCCCCTGTGGCGCGCCGCGGGAGGCCGCGCCGACAGCCGCGTTAACAATCCACTGGACACTGTCGCTACTGGGTTCACCAACCTTGAGCTTCACTACGATACATGATAAACTACACGAAACGATATGATAATCTGTACTATATTTGATTTACTAGGCTTAATTTGTTTGTTCGTTACTCATCCCATTTGATAGTATTTTTCAGATGGAACATTTTTAGATATTTGATCGACAAGAACGCTAGGAGTTTACGTCAAAATAGTAATAAAAAGTGTTTTAATATATAGGCATACTTTTGTAATGGTATATTTGTTAGCTTCCATTTGATAGCTATATTATATTGTCATGATATTAAAAAAGTCGTTCCTCCCCGTTCCCTTAAAATTAATATATAATCTATGTCACTTTGCAAACTGAGACAATTCCAATGATATATCACAATCCGTCAAGCCGTTTGGGCTGAAACGCGTGCCAAAGGAATGGGCATATACGTACATACATGCAAACATACATCCTATATACACACATACACACGAAAAACATTAACCTCCTTCTGACGCAGTCGGGTAAAAACACGATGCGATACAACGAATACAATATCGTTAATCCGAATTCATGTTTCCTAACTTCACATTCATATACCTAGTGTAATACAAGCGACTTATCGACCGACCTGCGTCGCCATCCGCCACAAAACCATTACGGAACACATTCGGATTCTTATTCTGTCGTGTCTTTATTCGATTGATACTGAGATAGTGGCTGGCACAAGCGCGGAGCGGCCGTGAACCGCTACCGGGGGTAATCCGTCACTGTCAGCGATATCGAGCGATGCACGCCCGCTCTATGCAACGCTCAGACGCTCCAAACTTAGATATTGGATTTAACAACTTTTGACTGATTCCGCTAAGTGACAATGCGTTCTATTCTGCCTTGGTTACATATTTCGGGATATCCATCTGGCTTTAAATAAAATTGTTGTTTCTTAAACAATTTTTTTTATTCTCAAATATGTAAGCTCGAAACTTCATTTCGTTCTAACTTAAGTATTGGATGCATCGTTTGCCTCATTCTATTGAATCAATAGTAGGTACATACCACATCTTTCAAATTTAAGTCATTAAGGTAACATTTATTTTTATAGTGAAATTAAATCTTCTACTTAATACAAACCCAAAGAGTATGAATAAATATCTATTTCAGAGATTGGACTTGACACACACTTATCCAGTAATCTTGCTCGCACCGTATTAAAATTCTGCCATCTCCATCCAATATGGGTCTTCTGGAAAACGTTTATTAGTAGGTATGTAGGTATGTAGGTATACATGTTTACATCTCCTAAATAGTAGTTAGGTACATCATCGTGTTAACGTAGCAATTAGTTGACCATATGTGTTATAATATTTACTTTATTTCTCCTGCTGCAATTTGAAGATTGGCGTTGGTAAAATTGGTTTCGAGGTCATGTTTAAATTTATCGTGATTCACCAAAGCAGCACAAAGTAAATGCAATTACAAAACTGTAAGTGAAATGCTCGACGAGCATGAGATTAACTTTACAAAAAAACTAGTTACTGCACGTATGCAGCTGTGATAATAAAAGCCACTTTCTTGACATCGAGGATAGGTATCTAGGGACGTGAAACAAATTGTTCGCACGACCACGCCTCCGGCCTATCTCGAGGAATCGAAATTAAAATGAATGCCCTGACACGATCGATCATTCCGATTCATCTTTAATACAATACCGTATTATTTTTGCACTGTCTCAATTTGTTCAACCTTCATGGGACGGTGAGTGACGTGTGATAGGGACTCGATTTATGTTCTTTATTCCGATCAAAGTTGCTCACGCCGAAGTGTAACGAAAATGTAATCTCATGTTACTCGTATATCCATTTCTTTTCTTATTAACGGTATTCCTTAAGTACAAATATTATAGTTACATGAAAATTTGTCTACTCACTTGCTGTGATATATTTTATAAACTACATTAAACAATTAAAAATATTAAGAATCTAATATAATACGATTAGTAACAACATACCTGTGAACTTGTACATTAAAACTATTACGTCAGAACTTTTCGGTTTTCATAAACTTACTCACAAATGTATACTTCAAAACACCTACAAAAATATCAATACTCATTCGTATAGATCATCACATTTCCAGTATCATTTTCCGTACAAAATGTAGCAATGTCACAAAATATTATATTTTAAAAGAGACAAGCGCTTTATAATTAGCTAAACAGCACGGAAATAGCCGCACCATGTAAACTGGTTAGTGACAGGCGGAGCGGCGAAATCGCGTGTCTCGAAAGGTCGCGGTCTGTAACTAAACAACTGAAATATTCACCGTAACACGAAGCCATTACGGTAATGATGATGGCATGGGAATTCTGTCATTCCGCATCTTTACTTATGGATGATACTAATAAATGTGAACTATTAATTTAATTTTGGGAACGCTACATTCTCCTTTTCCTATTCATTCCGAGTTTTAGACTACGATTTGGCAATGAGTCAAACAATAACGACTTGCCGAAGTTTAGTGAAAGCGAAAACAAAAACACTTTCGTTTCTCTGACACAATATCGAGGTACTTGAGGCAAAAAATTAGAGCACAACATATCAAATGAGGCAGGTAGGTTCATCTTTGTCTATGGGCACTATAGACGAGGCTGAGGCAATAAATCTTTTGGCCGGTGTTCTTTGATTTATGTGAAAAATGACCGTAAATTTGAGGTTAGGTCGATCGTCACAGGGCGGGTTCTTTGGCCGGCCGGAGATGTCTCTCCCCAATTACCCACTATTGGACCTTGTCAGTAATTTTGAAAATTGCCCCAAATGGATTAAACTGAAAAAAGTTCCATACTCGAAATAATTATTCAAAAACATATAATACATATATATTGTTTAGATAGGAGAAAAAATATAATTATATGAGCATAATTTTAAATCCCACATAAAATTTGTTAATGCTCAATAAATACTAAATATATATATCTAATTATAAGTACCTACTCAACGATTACCATTAAGTTAAAAGTTAACCAATTAAATGAAAGTTACCTAAATATACCGCATATTTTATAAGGCTTTCAAAAGATCTAAGACTAATTATATTTATTGTACACACTTGAAAGAAGAAACGCCTCAATAAACAATTTTGCTTACATAGAACGTCTTAAATACTTTAGCGGGAAATCGCCACGATTTAAGCGCAATAACTTCCTTTTTAAAACTCTTTTTAATTTTAATTATTAAATACTTTTACAGCATATTTAAGGTTAGTTAGTAGGAGGTTAATAATTACATACAAATAGATATTGAGTTCTTAATTAAAAATCTGAAACTACTTGTGTATTAATGAAAGCTTTGTGTGTACATAATAGAATTCTAGAAATACAAATCTGTAATGGACACTATAGCTCTTACTTCGCGAAAATCGCTTAGTCATAGATCTATAAAACTTAGGTCCTTAATCTTTATTATAAATACGTAAATCGTTTCTACTATCAAGTGTGAACCTATTTACCTATTAATAAAAAGTATACATGTATATGTTATACAAGTACATATAACCAAAACTATAGACCTTAATTGTCCGGAAAACGCCTACACAGGTAGAACAACGAACTCAACAGCCTCTAAATGAAAGTTCCAGTAGCGCCTAAATAACAATCATTTCTTTCATAATGAGTGTATTCATGGGCTGTCAATACATCGGCGTTATGATTTACGCGCGGTAACACTTTCACCTCGCTATATCATCCCCGGGACATAAATCAATGCGACAACCGGCGGCCCGTGGCCCTATATCGCCGATTCCGACTTCGGAATACCGAGGTTAGGACGTGCCAATTTCGTAAGCTTAGGGACCGGTGTAAACCTTATAGTCGATTTCGTTTAGCTTAAAAGTTATCATGTTATGAAGATTGCGTATTTTCAGGTACCTCATTAAGTTTAAAATTAGTAACTAGCTGGCTATTGACACAGATTATACATTTTGACACCACCAAATAGACTTATAGTTTTAGGTATGTGTTAAATCAGAAAAATGATTATTTGATATTAAAAGATATTGAAGTCCAAAGATAAATGCATTTAAGACAATTCATGAGGAAATATACAAAAGGACGAAATCAATTTCATTTCTAAGTATACCACACAATTAACGTGACGAATTTCTTATTTTCATTTAAGCATATCGCGGCTCACGTGCAACCTGTAAAGCGAATAAACAAACAAATAATGCGTAATCCGCCTAAGCCACACAAAGGCCAATCAATAAATCATTGGAAGGGCCTAAGGCGCCGGCCTTTGTCCCTCTATTGTCGGCGCCGATTTTTACAGCAATTAGAGACACTTACCTGCCGAACTGTGGTAATCCTATTAGAAGATCGGTGAGCGAGACGGAAGCTTGGTAAAAAATATAATAGTTATACCGAAGCTGACTTTATTTCGAAAAAAACTAAACATAATTTTAGTTTCGTACTATATTTTTACTTACGAAATTTATTTCACAAGAAACTTAAAAATGAAATCATATGCATATGTCTATCAAGAATTAATCATTAGAAAAAAATGTAAATCTTAACATGCTGGTCAAGTAAGACTTTACAGATTTGCGATTATTGTTGATTAGGCATAGGTAGAGACATAGATATGTTCTAGGTACGGTGACTTCACAGTGTTTTACATAGCCATCGCAACAAATGATACAATATCTAACACGAACATTACTTAAAATCTATGGAGTCTGGGATTCCAAATAACATTAATAAAGATTACATCCCCATTGAATCAATCCCAAATCTCGCGGCAGCGTGGGCGGTCATTGAACAATAAACACTATGACTAAACACTTCTTTCATTAAATCATTTAGCGTATTAGTTAGTTGCTTACCAAGTATTATGAATTATTCTATATCACCCCTTTTTTCTCAAAATATAAATTCCACTTACTTTTCTCCCTACAAAATTCACATGATTCAATTTCGCATACTGGTTAATAATCTTGTAATAAATTATATGAACGCGAGAAACAATATTCCTATTTAACGGTGGATTGTTAAGCGTTTCCCACCCCTTTTACGATTCTCGAGTGAGCTGTTTGGTAGTTGTAAACTGATTTATCATATCAGCGGCAGTTCGCTAAACAAGCATCATCTTACACGCATAAACCCTCGTATCACCGCGATTGTCCGATGAAGCAAAACATTCTCGACAATATGCCTCTTAACTTGGAGCTCATATTCTACGGAAGCATATAGGATGTCTTCGCTACCATCTGATACGGGAACATCGTAACCACCACGGTATCTTTGAACAAAATTACGTCTTAAATTTTGGGGTTTACGACGATATTTGCATGCACTGGCGTCGTTTGTTCGTATCTCAAGTCGACGTGCCGAAGCTGTCTGAGACGAGGGTGCAATGTGTGGTGTTGTCCGGTTTCCGGACACGCTCGCCGGTAATTAACTAAGTTTCAAAGTGCTCTACATACTGCTTAGTTATGAACTGATACCACTACATGTTAAAATGCTCTTTAAGTGTTCTTAATGACATCAGTCTTACAATACTTATATTACTTATATGATTAAGTACTTGCAATATTACAATGACAGGTCATTTGATTTAGCCTTTCTTATGAGGTGATTATCTTAGTCCTCGAAAGTAACAACGCATCTGTAATTTACTACAGAAGGAAACCCCTAAAGTTGCTTACAGATGATACAGAGTCTATGAGCGGCTGTGACCACTTACCGTCAGGGGGCCTGCTCCTGCCTGCGTCGTTTGCTATTTCAACATTATAAAAATGCGAACGGTATCCCCCGTAATATAGTTTACCTTTACTTATTATAATGTAGTATTGAAGTGCTATGCAAATATAGATTTACTAAGTAATATAATAAACTCGTGTAAATGTAAACTTTAAAAAACGTTAGAACTTCCTCCCTAACACGAGTGAAGTTTAGCCACAGAATGAATTCGGTGCTCGTACCCAATGATTTGCAGATTTACGTAAACATAACGTAACACTTCCCCTGACAACACCTCAAACACACATATTACGAGTCAGCGTATAAATCAAAGCGGAGCATCTTGGAGTTAAGCCGCAAAATCCGTTTAATCATCTCGCAGGTTATTAATAACGGCTTTGAAATTAAACAATAAATTTGGCGGGGCTAATCGCGCAGCACGGCCGCAAACCAACCGCTCGCTGAGTCAACATTTATAGAGACAAATTGTTGCACCACTAACACGGCCTCTACGATGTATTAATCTTGAGCTACGCCGCTACGCCGTAGTCAGGGGACGCCACCCCGGGCGACACTTAACTAAATGTTTTACGGTAAAAGCTCCCTCTACGAAATCAAGCTTTTTAAGGAATCGTATTGATTTGGGGTAACGCCGTATTCAAATTCTGTCTTTATTAGACCCCGGCTATATCTGCCGAAGTTTCGTAAAATATTCGAATTCTTAAATTCATGTTTAATTAAATTAAATTAAACCCGAATAAGCTTTTTTGCGTATCTGTTAAGAAATTGTAACATCATGAATTTAATTTTGATAAATTGTAATTTAAATTGAATTAAAAATTATAAATCACAGCTTTCATGCATCATTTATAAAGCACTCTCGTTACGTAACCGTTCTACTGAGTGACAGACACGCTAAGCTAAATATTCATTTACGATACGTCACACTAATAAAGGCTTAGACTTGTTTACATTAACGACATTTATTTGATACGTGCTATTACTTCGATGTTAGGTTTTATTCAGGCGTCAATTTACGAACAAACGTTGTAAATGATTGAGATTAATATAGCGACAATCATGTAAGCGCCTATGAACTAATTATTAAAAGTTTACACATTGATTTATGAACATCAAGGCTTTTTATAAAGTAAGGAAAGAATATTTGAAGATAAAACTGCATAGAAATAAGAATATACATGAAGATAGTTAACGTTCGTATCTTGTATGTAAAAAAATTCGTGCATTAATCTATCGATAAATCCAGTTTATAGGTCATTAATAGCGAAACAAAAAAAAATAAGATTTGTAATTTGTTCGACAAGTAAACCAGCGTAGTTCGTTCTTGGGTTTTTAACTTATTTAAAGCAACCATCTTAGTCTTGCTTATAGACGTCCTAGGGCGGCAGTAACCACTCAGATGGAGTACATGCTCGTTTGCTATTTGGGCTTAAAGAATCATTTATTTCTCATAAGACATATAAAGGTCACTTAAAATGAGAAACTTAACAGCTGAATAATACATTTTTGTCCAAATTTCAATTTAATAATAAAGAACATTTCTCAAAACTGCTCATTATTTTTAATTAACATAACTTAACTTCTACGTACAAGAATTACCTATATAACTTCGCTGCGTAAACAAAAATAA
>DWNE01006980.1:0-12619 GCA_018249875.1 Cecropterus toxeus
AAGAACTATTAACTAGATAAGTAAAGTAAAAATATAAAAACACCATTAGTTTGGACATGGGAATTGGAGAGTTAAAACTCGGCGGAACCACTCGACATTAGCTGTATTGTATTTTTACACGGCTGTGTTTATGCTGTTTCTGGATATGTTTTAATGACGTAAAAAGAGAAAGGTTAACGCCAATTAAAAGTGGATAAACTTTTGTGGAACTGTTTGCAGGTTTGAGTAGATGAATCCTTTTGCTTCAATGTTGGGAACGGGTGTCTGTAAAAGAGATGGAACGTCACGCGTCAAAGTAATTCTTTCACTTGTCTTGGTTAACCAGTACGAAGTTATACCAGTACGAAGTAATGTTTGTAATACAAATGATTTGTCGAAAGCCCATTAGGTACTGATGAACTGCTGTGCACGGGTCTTTCAGAGTGAAAAGGGTTTATTGTTAGTATGGATTATTTAAGAATTTTCTGCACTTTCTAAGGATATAACTAATATCTTCGAAAATTTGAGTAGTCTAAATGTGATTTGTTGTCAAAACCCCTGGTTAAAAGATTGAATTTGAAGCAGTTAGGCTATCACTGCTGATATGTACTAGTAATATCATAAAAATCATTAAAACAAAAAGCACGACTACTTAAAACGAAATTTCTGTTCATAATGATATATATATACATTTAATTCAAGCTCATATAAGTTATTGCCAAATTAATCAAATTATTATAATACATATATTTTTAGAACGGTCTTTTTACTAGCTTTCATTTGATACCCATATTGTCGTAATAGTAGAAATAAATGGTTCTCCCCTTTTTCCTGTATTTCCGGGCGCCATTTTTAAAGTTACATACAAACATACATACATACGCTCGAAACACATTACCCTCCTTCTGGTGCACTCGGGTAAAAGAAAAACAAACTCATTATTGTACTTAAGCCTTAATAAAGTGGAAAGCTGAAACAATTCGGTCACTACAGATATGGTTCCAGTCTGTGAAACTAATGAGAAAAATAATGGAGCCCTTTATCAGGCGCTCTGAGTGTATATATTGGAAGGTACTTGCGTTATCTTTCGCTACAATGCCCTGTGGCTTAGGAAGGTATAAATGGGTTTTACAAATCAATTTCATTTACAAGAGCTCCGTAACTAAAGCCTTTTCTAAATTGCACTAACGGAAAAGCAATTCTGCGTGCAATTAGAAATGGCAAAGTGTGTTTTTTCTTTAATTATTAAAGAAACAAATGAGTTATGTGAAACACCGTGCAAGTATAAGGCATAAAAGACTGGATTGCGACAGGAACTAAATATATAGCATAATGAAAATAACGCCATCTACGAACATTACCCCGCAATAAATCGAATTAACATTAGTTTAGTTAGATACTTATTAGTTCCGAAAATGTATAACAGATGGCGCAAAATAAATAAACGCAAGCACAGCCATGTCAACAATCACGTTTACCTGCGGCAATAAATGTTTTACATCAAAAATTGCATTTCGTCAGTAAAAAACCCGTTACATACGAAAAGGTTACATTATTACATTTTCATATGTATATTATCTAATGTTAAATTTTGATACAGTTTCAATAATTTTTTAACAGAGGTCGCTCTACTTTAACTTCGTCACCGGAAGGCTGAGGCAAGTATTTAATATGTTTTCTGGAGGAATTCCTGTTGCGGCTTTCAACGTTCTTGGTGAGCAGCATTTTCTAGCTCCACGTAGATTTATGATCTGCACCGCTATTTGAATAATTCTGTGGAAGTTTTTGTGCACTTGTGAATTACGTGTAGTTGGTTTAATTTTATAAAATACTCTATGAGAGATATACTGTGTGGTGTGGGTCATGTCATTACGTTTTTTGTCCACAGATGTTGTAGGAGGCGACTAAGCAACAAAATCTAGGAGATAGGTAGCAGCGAGTAGCAACGCATCTGTGATCGACTTCAGATAGAACGCCAGTTCCATTTGAAGTTGCTTTTAGAAATCCATGGAAGGCAGTAACAACTTACCATCAGGTGGAACATCACGATCCATAGGAACGCAACCGAAGTTCTTTTAGTCGCCTCTTACGATAGGCAGGGGATATCGTAGCCCTATTCTCATACCGGCACAACAGGGATGATAGCTAAAGCTACCAATTTAAGCTGTGATTTATTTATTATACGTGTTAGTTTATTGAGAAGAAAGAGGTAGTGTCAAATTTCAAGGATAAAAATAAATGACAAGGATAGCTTAGAATGACACCTGTTTTAATAAATATACTTCTACTCACGTCGACTCCCTCATTTTTATAATCTTGAACTTATCTCCTGAGTGTACTTACACTATATTGAACTTTGTCTTAATGGAGGAGATCCATTATTTATTCTTGGAAATACCTTAGACACTTTTATTAGGTAGTTAAAAATTGAGCTTAATTTGAATGAACATTAACTTTTTGCGTTAGAATTTTAGTATTATTTGTACCTGGAATGGGACAGACATTGCTCAGCGACAAAAAAATATAACTGCAGCGCCAGTATTTTAGAATATAGGTTTTAGAAATTCTATTTAAAGGAACCATTTTTTAAATTATAATATAGCTTATATAATTATGCCACTCTGCAAATTTAAACGATTCTAATGATATGTCACATGTCAAAATCCATCAAGCCGCTTGTGCTGTAGCGCGTGCCAAAGAAATAGACAAACATGTACACAAACATTCATACATACTTACATGTAAACACACATACACCCGTACGCTCGAACACATTACTCCTTCTAATGCAATTTGGTGAAATATACAACTTTACAATTGAAACTGAATTTATTTTATTAATCGTCTGACATTGCACTCGGTACATTGAATTGTAGCTCGATATTGATCGCTTCCCGATGAGAACTGTTTTCTCGGGGGATGGGGTACTATTTTTGTCTTCGTTTTATCATCCTTCTGCTGTCTTTCTCCGAGTGTATATAAACAGTTGTACTGACAGTCGTGAGTTATAAACTAGTGTGCATTGTGTAAAATATTTAACGTGGTATAAAATTAAATCAAATATATTTTTGTAAAGTACACTTTTACCTTATTATATTTGAATATACCCCCTAATTTGGTGTTTCGTTATGAAGGCAAAAAAGCAATTTCATAAACGATTAGTAGTTGAGAGGATTGTAACTACTAGTTCAATTTTTTTTTATTCTTGTAAATCAGAGTTTTACAAATTACTCCTCAAGAATAGCAACGCATCTGTGGCCAACATCAGGTAAGACTTTTATCTTTTCTTTGCTTAATTACAGATAACGACGGGCGACAAGATTCATACCATCGGGTGGAGTATGCTCGTTTGTTATTTCAATATTATAAAAACAAAAAAAACTAATGTGGTCATTTGCGTTAAAGAGTCTGGTCTGGTCTTGATATGGGTGTCCATAGGTATGGAAACATATTTAAGTAGTCGAGGTGTTCCATAATCCCGCATTGCAATACTTATAATAGTCTTGGTAATTTATTTGGTCAATAAACTACAATATAATCAAGTTTGAACAACCGAAAGAAAATCGTGAACTTGTCAAACAAATGTCAAACATCTGACCTGCGTATAGATCGGTATTCAAATCTCAAAGTGGCAATTTCTCAAAGGGTCGTGGTTAAGCTGCCATTTATCAGTCCTTATTAACATGATCCGTAGATTAGTGCACAAATATAAGGGCGTAAGCCGTCCGCCAGCTAGTTCTTAACGAGAACCTTTAAATAGGGCATGTTCATACTTGAGAAATATTCTTGCGACTTGAATGCATCTGTTATACCTACCTAAGCAGTGTTATACGCTGTTTTGTACTGGTTTCTGAGGTATGAGGTATGGGGGACACCTATCTGAGCATTTCAACTTTGTCCTCAGGAGTAGCAATGCACCTGTAACCACACAACACGCGCCTGCCAAGTTAAATATCTATAGGTATAAATGGGACCTTAAAAGGTTAGCGTCTCGTCAAATGTTATTATGAGGATTTTTTACCTAGAGAACACGTACATATGTATTACTGGGTTTTCTCGCGGCTCTATCCGCTTCTATCATGTCCATCATGATCCTTTATGTTAATATAGGTCATAAACTATCCTATCCCTGTAGTTCCGGGACTAGAATAGGACTACGGTATCCCCTGCCTGTCGTAAGAGGCGACTAAAATAGGAATTCCGGGGTCGCTAATGGTAAGTGAGGGAGCTCGAACCACCCAGCCAAGCGACTCCGGGAAGGACGACGGCACGTGTGGTCGCATGCCGTTGTGAACACCTGAAGGCACGGTGAACGTAAATGCTCACCGGAAAAGAGCCCCAAAGGGGCATCGCGCTTGGAGGACTCCGGTTGGTTCCGCTGGAGATCCCAGAGTCCTCCACACAGCGCTGAGGGTGCCCACGGAGGGGTGTTAGTGTGGTAATAATTCCACATAACCCGGTGTTGCTCCCACGGCGTGCGGTACATTTTGAAGGTTTCCCACTTAGGACAAAAAAAAAACAAAGGTCATAAACTATCTGTGAAATAAATTAGACCGAAATCTGACCAGTAGTGTTTGCGTGAAGGATGAATAAACAAACATCCTCATAAATTTCGCATTTATAACATTAGTAAGATTTAAACAAGTATGTATATGTATATGTATATGTATATGTATATGTATATGTATATGTATATGTATATGCATATGTATATGTATATGTATATGGCAGTAGCGAGACACAATATAGAAACGCAAGGTTTTATTATAAAGCACTCTTTATTGGACATTGATGTTCCCATGTGTATGCCACTCTGACCAACTCTTAGCAGTTTACAGCCGTCTTTTCTTGACGCGGGGACGGGTGTTCCTTTGGGGAATCGAGATCGTACTGATTTCCATCAGTAGTCAGTTACTTCAGTGCGGTCGTCAATTAACTTTGAAAGTGATGTAGGTTTATTTCTTTGTTTACGTAACAAAATGAGGTTTAAGGTATATTTGTATCTTATCTTGGAATTCTTCATTTCAAATAGTCGTTAATGGTTAGTTGTAGATGGTAGAAGTCAAAAATGAAATTTTATTATTATTATTAATAAAAATGGATTGAAAAATTTACAACAGATTGTAAGTAATTCATATGCTTTACGATAAACATTAGGAAAGGATTTTTGGAAATACCTTAAGTAAGATTAGTAATCAAAAATATTAAAACAATTTTAGATAAAAAGACATCATTTAAATTAAGATTCGAACTTGAAAAAATACTTTTTAAATGCTATTTGTTTTTAATTTACGCGCTTCAAAATTTAAAACTTCAATTGATAAAAGTCGTTAAATCGCAAAGTTGCAACGTTTACTCACGCGTCGAACGGCTCCGTTCAACCCTCATCATCTTTAATCGTAGCAGACAGGTCTGTGCTAATGAGAAAAATAATGAGGGCGAGGCTTTAATCAGCAGTGAGCGTCAGAAAGGTCTCCACACCTGTATCGATATACACACTGACTCGACAGATGTGTAAATTGTTTATTTCATTTGTAATTAAAATGTTCACTCTACTTTACTATTTTAACGAGACGAGTGTTTTAAAGGGTGACCGTACTCAAAGGGTGAAGACGGAACCCTATTGCTAAGGTACCGCTGTCCGTCTGTCCGTCTCTCCGTCAGTCTTCGTATGTAGAGCAGTGATAGCCTAATGGTTGAAACTCGGCCTCTCAATCGAGGATCCGGGGTTCGGATCCCAGGCAAGCACCACTGATTCTTATAAAATTTTGTGCGTATTAGAATTTAATTATCACTGCTTTACGGTGAAGGAAAACATCGTGAGGAAACCTGCACATCTGAGAGTTCTCTTAAAAAAAAAAAGAGTTCTCAAAGGTGTGTGAAGTCTACCAATTCGCAGTTGGCCAGCGCGGTGGAGTATGGCCTAAAACTCTCGCACTCTGAGACCCGTGCCCAGCAGTGGGACAATAATGGGTTGACGAGAATGCGCAACACATCATTGATTTAACTTTTAGCAATTGGAACGCACACTCAGTAGGAAGTGAAACTCTTGACACGAATACGTTTTACGTAACCACCAATTATTTGACATCTGATGGCTGAAACGATTAAGAGTGTAAAAGTTTAATTCAAGTGGCCAGGGGCGGCATTTTTAAGTTTTTGCCCCGCCTTAAAATAATTAAAGATTCGGGGCTATGAATGACACTAAGATACCTACAATTAAACAATATGTTGAGTGTATTTAATCAGTATCGAAAAAGAGACAAATACCGAAATACTAAAAAGAAACAAAGTGATAAATAACAAATGTGTTGCTTCGGATATCACTTAAAAGTACAGATAGGTACAACTTAGATATCGGCACTAGCGGTTATATTATAGCAAATAATATTTTCTAGTGGTCTAAAGGAATCTTTTGGAAATGTAGGTGAAGAGCTTAGTGTTGACAGGTCGCCAAGCGTTTGCTTTACAGATAATTATGCATCACTTGTATCTATTACCTATCAATACTTTTAATACCTCATAATAATATCTACCCTTATTTATCAAGAAGAACACACCAAGTTTAAAATTATTGTTCAGATTAAATTTAATAAAACTTAAGTCAAAAGTAAAAAGCATCAGAGTGTTAATTACTTCAAATCTCATAAGGGCCTTTACTCCTACTCCTTTAAGTTTGTAAATATGTGCAGTAAACTGCAAGTTCAGTTAAAACGAGTCGGGTATTCAAGAACATGGCGAGATCAGGGGTGCCAGTAACACAGGGGTTATTTATTTGAGTTTGTGTCGGTTTACGTAGTCCGATGTTTGTCTGGGGAGATATTCAATGTCGTTTAACCTATTTTATTAGACATTTTGGTGACAAAAAGGATAACAGTAAACAAGCCGTTAGGAAGGATTTAGGGATGAGTTTTAAATTAAAATGTATTCCCGCATGTTGAAGAAGAAAGTTATTTATTTAAATGTTACAATGTACAAGAATATTATTTTATTTCCATATTTCAGTTACGAGAGAACATCAGAGAGATTAATATATTGCTGTGTTCCGAGTGGTTATTATTCATTAACATTTTCCCATTTCTGGTCTCGTATTACTTTCATTTCATTTTCTATTTGTTTTTGTTATTTTTTCTCGTACCCAAAAGCTAGTACAAAGCATTTTAGGATTACGACCGTTTTATTTACCACATGTTATAGGTTTAATTAAAAATAAATAAAGTATATTTGTATTCGTCAATGAAGAATATTAAAAATAGTTTAATATTAGCTATCTGAAAAGAGATATTATCTTAAATTGAATAATCCCTATACTAAATCAAAATATTTAAAGTTGTTACGCTAATCCTGGAAAGTGTGCAGTGTCTGGACTATATTGTTCACACATTTTAATTCAGGACTCAACATCGTTGCCTTGCACTTTTTCTTATTAAAGTGCTCTTTACCTTGGCACTGACAAATTTTAGGTGATTTTCCAAGTAAGCTGTGCGAAACTTGGTTCGTAAGTAAGAGTCTTGAGTACTTCAGCAATTTAGTGATAACCATATCTTTGTTGAAGAAGGAACTTGCTGGTTAAAGGTGATAAAACCAGTATAGTTCCATCGGGGAGTTACCAGTACCAAACCTATTTCTAGCCTGAAGCAATTTTTGCATTTCGTTAGAAGGGTGTGATAGCCGACTCACTCATCTTAGTCCTCGGCAGTAACAACGCATCTGTGATCGACTTCAGATAGAATCGCTGTTCTAAATATGACATTGCTTACTCATGTCCATGGGCGGCAGTAACCACTTACCATCAGTTGGACTGCATGCACGTTTGCTATATCAATTAAAAAAGAACTATTTAAACTGGAAGTCGAGTAGCCCCGTTATATCTTGTTTGCAAAATCCTCTCTGTAGTATAATCTTCACTTAAAAGCCCTTGAAATTTTACCGCCTTGAAAATTGTTCTAAAAGGAGTGGAATTGTGTGTAGTTAAGTGACAGCCCTATTGTGTTTAGTCTTATGAAGGCCCGAGTTTTATTCGTTGTCAAATTAATGCCGCCGAGCCAAAGGTAAAGTTGGACGCACTACATTAATTCCTCGGAGTTCAGTAACTAAGATTGAATAGGTACGAAGTTGTTCAAACATCGCTGAATCACGCCAGAAACGAGATTCGTTCATTACATTGAATTAAAATTTGGGTACCTTCGTTAAACTCTCCACTTAGTGAAAAATACAGCGTTGAAAATACGTATCAAAGAAATCTTCTTTTTATAATATAATAGTAGTAAATGGACATGCAGTTTATCTAATGGTTAATGCCCATATTTACCATCAGATGAATTGATGAACTGCTTCATGGACATAGGTTTTCAATATTTCAATATTTTTTTTAAATCATATTTTTTACTGTTGGTAAATGTCCATGAACGCTTTCTACACTCAGAGCCCCACAGTAGGATTTTCTCCTGTGTCGTGGGTGACATGGTCACACAAACACGCAGACCCAGAACCGAAATCTAAACTCACCATTCACATTTCTGTCTGGCCGGAGATCGAACCCGGAACCCATTACGTGTCAGACGGTGTGCTGACCACTCTGCCACGCGGGTCGTCAAAGGTACAAATGTAATGTGACCAATTTGACAAATTTGGAATGTCGTGTTTACGTTTTTAGGATTCCGTACCCAAAGGTTAAGATTACTATGACTCCGCTGTCCGTCTATCCGTCTGTCTGTCTGTCAGCCTGGTGACAGATCTTACAAACCGTGATAACCAGTAGAGTTGATTTTTGTACGGATTTCTGTTGCCGCTATCTTAACAAAAACTAAAAACAGAATAAAGTAAATATAAAAGGGGGGCTCCCATACAAAAAAAGTGAGTTAACTGCTCGATATTAATAACGACAAGAAGTAAATATACACAACTAAATAGTCTGTAAATATGTACAGACTATTTGGTTGTGTATTCACTATTTTATAGATAAGAATAGCAGTTTTAGAATTAACACCATATGAATAAAGTCAGGATATTTTTGCGGAAAATATACATTTTGTTCTGCATTTACAAACGCGTGGGCCGATTTCCCTGTAAGAAGATCAACCCACGTGTTGTTTGATAATGCTGCTTCACTAAGTCTTATTATAGATTGCTACGTGCAAAGCGAAATAGCGAAATAATTAATTACTCTTTTAGATTCATTGTTATGGAAATGCTATTTATTTCCCTTGTTTACTTGATGTCTAATGTATTATTAACTTATTGCAATTATATCCGAATGATTGAAACTTGGCCTTTCAATCGACGTTTCGACGTTTGAATCCCAGGCATGTGCCACAGATTTTTCTAAAACTATGGGCTTATCAGAAATATTTCTTCACTGCTTTACGGCGAAGAAAAAGATCGTGAGGAAACCTACGCATCTGGGAATTCTTTAAAAAAAATCTCAAAGGTGTGTGATGTGTACCTACCAATTTACTAGTCCAGTGCGTTGGACTATGGCCTGAAACTCTCTCAATCAGAGAAGATCCGTGCCTAGCTGTGGGACAATAATTGGTTGACGACGAATTAACTTAGTTATTATTCTACAACCTTGTTAAGTCCCATCCTTAGGAAGTCCAGCCTAAGCCACGTAATATACACAGACGCGAGTATCGCCAGAGCCAGCAGTTAATATCTTCTCAAGATAACCCGCAGTTTTCTCTTTTGATCAATTGACGCGATAATCTGACGTCAGTAACGCAACTACTTGGCAACCTACCGATTTCCCAGTCACAAACAAGTAAACGATTAGCAAGAATGTTGAATACAAATGTGAAACCACAGGAAACACTTATCCTTGCCTTTTACTATTACGAAAAACATAATTTGATAAAATCTAACAAGCCACCTACGTCAAACTATTATTGTGAAGAAAATTCATAGAATCTACGCTTCATCGCGTTTCTATTAGAAACGTGTTAGTTTGAGCATTCAGTCGGAACACGATATTTATGATCCCCGAATTATTGGATATATCGAAATATCTGTACGGATATGATATTAGGGAGGGCCGTAAAAGTTTGCTTTGCTGTCATGTTACAACATTTTTCATTCAACATAAAGACGAACGTTACATTTGTACTGCCAAAGTAAATTATCTAAATCGATACGTAACGAATTTATTTTGGTGTTTCATCCATCAACGTAATATAGATGGACTTATAATGACAAAACCTTAGAGGTTTTTTGTAAATCGCTTTTCCCTGCTTTTATTGCTGTTGGACAAAAAAAGCGATTAGCTATTGGACGGATTCATGTTTTAACAATACAATATTAGTAGTAGTATAGTAATGGACTATTTACGGATTCAATTCATCGCATGTATTTTAGATCTCCAAAGAATCGTAGAGCGTCTTGGATTTCAAAGATGTTTATTTTATGATTTATATTTTCCTTTTGTAAGTAAAACATGATATACAATCAATGAAAAAGACCAATAAAAAGATAAAGCTAACTTGTAAAAGAAGGTACATACATACGAATAAGAAAAATTTGTTCAAATCTCGTGGTTAAATCATATTAGTTACTGAAACAATAGGATCTTGTCTTATAGTAAATTAAATTTGTACCAATGATACGTCTAACCGTACGATATTTATTTGTGTCATTTGTCCGCTGCTAACTACTTCTTTCTAATAACCTTCGCTGTCCTTCATTGAATTACATGCTTCAGTCGCATACCACTGCGGTAGAAATTCCACCGCATTGCACGGTTCGTTTACTTCTAATTGTTATTATAATGCAATTTAATTTAATACATTTTAACTCATAATAATGCCTTTGAAATGTGACATATAATTTAATTTCATTGTTGTATATAATTGCAACATAATTTCACTCACGGAAAAGAGACATGTTAAGAATAATATTATAAATTCGAAAGTTTATGAGTAGTTACGAGCACAAGTATATGACGATGGGCACGTCAGCAAAAATATCTGTCCCAAGATCGACTTCAATAATATCTGCACGAGTGCAGCAGAAGTATCTGACATTAACTGGAAATGTATTTTTTTTCTAGAATTAATGTCATCACACATTTTTGCTTGGACAGGTAGTGACAATTATTTGATATGCATTTTCATCACATTATTTTGATTTTACTTAATTATGCTACCTGTTAATGTCAGATATGCGGATGTTCCCATAGTCATAATTATATTTATACTCGTACGTATGTGTGTTTAATACTCTTTCACGTTTGTGACTTGACATCACAATGGAATACTCTTAAGCGTGCCAGGTGGTAGAACAAATGCAGTTCGACCGGGGAAGTCCGCCACACATATTTCTAGCGTGAAGCAGTTCTTGCGTTTCGGTGGAAGGGTGTGGTCGCCGGCTCACATTTATATGAGGCGACCATCTCAGACCTCTGTAGTAGCAACGCATCTGTGATAGACTTCATATAGAACCCCAGTTCTATATGAAGTTGCTTACAAATGTCCATGGGCGGCAGTAACCACTTACCATCTAGTGGGCTGCTTGCTCGTTTGCTACTTCATATTTATAAACAAAAAAAAGCATTGTAAACGCGATCGAAACGGAGCTGCGGGAATAGTCCAGTAAGGACAATAAGGTAAGTTTACTAATGGGTATTCATAAGAGTAATTATTACAAACGACGCCCAAATAATGGGAACATACTATATACTGGGAATATACCTAACATAATATATGCTGGTACGTAAGCTAAAGTGGAACACAACTAATACAGCATTATGTTTGTGTTAGTATGGCACTAAGTATATTAACCAATTTAATATGTAATTCAGGTCAGTGGCATAATTACATTTATTATCGTGTGCAGTGTGTGTATTGTACGTAGTTCAATTAAGCAGTAAAATACAGGGTAAAATACGGTCCGCATGTATTTTTATAAACTCAACGTAGAAACTCCAATAGGTAAGTAGCGATTTATAAATATCAAAAGGGTAGTTTGAGTAGTATTTGTATTTTAATATGCATTTTGTTTACGTTGCAAAACTTATTATGCAGTGGCAAAGCATCTGTGGCATATCGAAAACCATAGATGTCTTTGAGGGAATGTTCTTAGTTTTCCAAAGAAATTTTGATCTGAATATGTATATAAATATCGTTGTGTTCTGCTATTACTTTTGCACATTTTTTACGCTTGCATATTTACATCATCATGTCAGTAAATATTGATTACATATTTGGTCTATTGTTTGTTTTTGTTCACAGGTAGATTAGCGTCTGTTATGTATCTATTAAACATTATGCTTGTTAAATAATACATAAAAAGACATTACTATTTTGCGTGTCTCTTTATAATGTCATTAATATTTATAAGGTTATATATATAATATTTTATTAGGTTTTATTTAATTTGGATTGTTAGTTGAAGGTAATAGAAGCCTTTGCGGTTCGACTCTGGTAGCACCAACTTCACACCTATTTCCGCCCAATAACAGCAGAATTAAGAACTGCGATGTTTTGGTCTGAAGGGAGACATACTTAATCATGGCGTTTAGTCCTGAGGGGTAGCAATGCATGTTTAACAAGTGGTAGAGCCAATGTAGTTCGACCGGGGAAGTACCACCGCCCCACCTATTTCTAGCGTGAAGCAGTTCTTGCGTTTCGGTGGAAGGGTGTGGTTGCCG
>DWNE01006981.1:0-12619 GCA_018249875.1 Cecropterus toxeus
AAAATTCTCCCCCCCCGCCTCCCGCCCCAAAAGCCCCCTCCAAACTATAAAAACCCGAAAAAAATACCCTTTTTTCCCCCCCCCCCCCCATCCTCTTAAATATATATTTTTTAATTAAGGTTTGTTATTATAGCGGCAATGGAAATATACATCATCTGTAAAAAAATCAACTACTATCTAATTATACTACTCAATCTAATTATCATGGTTCCTAAGATACAGCCGGGTGAAAGAGAGACGGACAAACGGTCAGCGGAATCTTAGTAAAAGGGTTCAGTTTTTACCCTATTTTGGGTATGGAAACCTACAAATCAGAGGTAGCTAGGATTCAAACCTCAAACTCAAATTCAGGGGCTGAATTAGAAGCCACTAGGTTATCGCATGTACACGACCTTCAGCAGTGAAGATACGACAAAGAAAAAGAAGGAGTTTATCACAGTTCACTGTATTGTATTATATTTTTTTTATATTATCTATCCATACTATAATCTATTTCAAAACGTGTTTTTCTTTGCTTTGCTTTGTGTTAACTATGTGTAGTGTTAACGGTACTCTGTCCTAATGCTCAATGGACAATCCACTGAGTAGTTAAGTACCTCTGCTTAGCAGCAGAATTATTTATAAACTGGTCAATCTCATTTAACAACGCTCGTATTTCGAAGCTACTTATGCGCAATGGTCGGTCGCCTAATCGATAGTCTTCGTGTAGTGGACGAGGTGTATTATTGTTTAGTAGCCATGTTCCCGCTACGAAAACGTGTACTAGTTTGTACCAGTAATTAGAATCGCCAGTGCGAATTTGCTGGCATGAAGGCTAGGCTTGAGTGTTAACCCACACGGTCGTTTTGCTGTTTCTAAATCACAATGAGAAGAGACAAATAAGGAAAGCTAATTAATATGGTAGCACCAAATCATCTTGGCTTAATAAGTCTAATGCTCACCTGAAGATGAGATGAGGAAGACGCTACTGCTCACCTAGTAGATTTGATTCTTATTCGCCTTTTACGACATCCACGATAAGAGAGCGAGTAGTGCATCAAGATCAAAGACACAGCGCGCAATATGCCACACACTTTTTTATTAAAATGAAGTAGCAAACGAGCATGCAAACCTGGTGGTAAGTTATTACAGCCGCCCATGGACATTTGCAAGCAACTTCATGTAGAACAGGGATTTTATCTGAAATCGATCACAGATGCGATGCTACTCCCAAAGATTAAGATGGTCGCCTTAAGTATATGTGAACCGGCAACCACACCCTTTCACCGAATCACCGCTTCACGCTAGAAATAGGTGTGCGTACTTGCGATAATACTGCAATACTCGAACATTGCCGATTCATTGGGCCCACTATGAACAAAGACAGTGTATTATATTTGAGAAGAAGAAGGACGTCTTCATCACGGTATCGTAATCTTTTCAGTTGGGTCTATTTCGCTCAGTCGCTCACAGTAATCAATATTTAGTCGCAGTGTAGTCGCCCGTGTGAGTTAAAGCTTGCCAGCAATTTGGCTTTCATGTCATTTGGTGTGAAAATTACCATTCGGTGCTGTAGTTTCAAAGAACCGGAGGTATATACGTTGCACCTTTAGAATTGGATACGATTACGTAAGTGCAAGTAACAAGCACTCGTAACTCTGAACTTATAAAAATATATCTGAATTAATCAGATATTAATACGACTACTGTATAGCCGAATTCAGGATTTCAGGCGAGTTTTGGTTCACGGCCGGTTCACTTCATTATGAGGCAACTATCTTGATCCTCGGGATCAGCAACATATCTGTGATTGATTTCAGGTATAAGAAGTTATTCCCTATTCTATATGTCACTTACTGATGTTCATGGACGGCAATGACCACTGACCATCAAGTTGACTGCATGCTTGTTAGAAAACAAGCAAGCAAAAACTTCAAGATTATAAAAAATACATTCTATAGTTGATAGTGCTGATAAGTTTTATTGAATTTTCATACATACCTATACCTTATAATGTTTTCAGTTCGCTAAAAGTGCAAAATTATTCAACTGCGATACATATATGTAGCTTGGGATTAGAGTGAAATTTAATACCTCGGCTTCATAATATTTCAGGTATTTCATTTAAAAATTCGAAATGAAAATCTTCTACGTAGTGGAGTTAGCGCGGAAATTGTTTTAACTTGGGAAGTTGTTACCTATCAATTAAGTTAGCATTTCTAATTAAACTTCGGGCGCTCTTCCTGACCCGTTTCAGACTTGTTAAATACAGAGTAAGCGACAACGCCAAAATTGACTTTTTAGATTTTCTTTTTATACAACTTTCGAAAATCTTTTCTCATTAAAGAGTGAGTAAAATATTCAAAGTTAGTTACCGGTTATTAAAAATGTGTTAATGAAGAAATTTGAATATCAAAGAATCTTACAAATGCGACACATCGCAATTTTTAACATTTCTCATACTTATTCCATTGATTAAGCGTTTTAAGACGAGTCTTTTCCATCAAGTCCATCTTTTCTTCTATCTTTTATCTTTATCTTAAATCAACATCATCTATTATATTAGAATTAACGTCTTGCTGTTGTATATAAATTAATGTAAACATGTCGTAACTGTAAAGTTATTTTTATTTCGTTGACGGAAATGTACTAATTAATATATGAAAAGACCTTACTTGGAGATAAAGCTTACCGAATCTTGTTTTAGTATGTTAATACGATAAGTTACAATTTGCAAGCCGGAGTAACGTTAAATCCGTTGGTACTTTGGCGGTAAGCTTATTTATTATTCTAATGGCTAAACTTCCCACCTATAACTTCGCTTCCAATAAAACCCTAATACTCTTAGATATTACTTGGTCGTAAAAATACAAAATCTCCGTAAATTTATACCGACCTTTCTTTATTCGGGCGATGACTTCTCTCGATTTGTAATACATGCATATAACATGACTGGGCAAAAAGTCCCTTTTTATTACAATACGAAACATATAAAACGCCAAGAATCATAAAGGATCAAAAATAAATAATGAATGTTAGTGAAAACATGACATAAAGGAATTTTAATCAACTGCGTCAGAATAAGGGAAACGAGCATGTATGTTTGTATGTATTGCGCTACAGCCCAAACTGCTTGATGGATTGAAGTATGTCATATCTTTAGAATCTTTTCAGTTTGTATATGCTGTATAATTAAATAATATGGCGTCTGTAAAAAGTAAAACGGGAAGGGACGAGTTTTTTATTATCGTGACAATATGCGTATTAAATGAAAGCTAGTATACATACATATGGTCGAAAAACATTAGCCTCCATCTGACGTAGTGGGGTTAAAATAAACTGCCTTTTGTTAGATTGAAGTAGTAAAGAAGCTGGATATCTGATGGTGGTCACCACCGCCTTGTAACCAATATAGAACCATCAATATAGGATAGGGCCTCTACGTGATGCCGAATACCGATGCGATGCAACTCCTGGTGACTAATATGGTCGCCTTATATTAAGTCAGCGGCCTTAGCTAATCCTGCTGGCATAATTGGCTACTGAGAAACTATAGTACCACATTGAAAACCGATAACGTTAAAGTGTAATAAATACCCAGAGCTTAAGGCATCCAGTATACTTTGTTACGTTTATATCCACAATTTACTCAAAATCAAATATGGTTTAATTAAAACCAAATGGTCTACGTTAATGCTTATCAAAGTGAACGTCAAACGACGCAAACTGAACATATTTCAACCAAAACACGGCAACATTATTAACTTCTACTGCAGTGCTACTTTTCGGCGTGAATAAATTTTAATGTGAAATGGTAGCGACCTGTGAGTATTTATAAACTTTAACTGTGAAAAGAATTATGTCATTTTCACATTTGATTCTAGGATATACAAATATTTACCCGACTGCGTCAGAATGAGGGTAATATTTACCGAACAGATGTATGTGTGTATATTTGTTCGACTTGTATGTATGAATATATCTATTACACGTGCTGCAGTCGAAACGGATTGACGGATTGTGACATATGACATATTATTTGAATCGTTTCAGTTTGCAGAGTGGCATTAAGGATATATTTTTTTATTAAAATGGCGATTGTAAATAGAGAAAATAGGGGGTAGGGAGCAAGTCTTATTTTACTATCATGACAATATGGGTATCGAATACAAGCTAGTAAATAGATCATTCCAAAAATATATGTATAACGTATAATATTGTATGTTACAATTTTGACGAAACATTCATTAAAATCGTTGCATTATAACGCGTATCAGAGAAATGAATATACATACAAAATTCTAAATACATACGCTCGAAAAATATTACATGATTCTGTCGTAGTCGGGTAGGAAATCGTTTTTAAGCAGTCGCATTTTTTGTTTTAATATTTTTAACAATGTTACATGATTCTCTACGACGTGTTCGAATCTTTATTGCATTTATAGCAAATTTTCTGATAAACAAAAGCCAATCATGCACTGTATGTTTTGTCCAATCTTCTCAGTTTCGGCCGTGTTCCGATTTGGTGACCTTGCCGGATCTTCTCAGTTTCGGCCGTGCTTAGATCCGGTGATTTACCGGATCTTCTCAATTACAGCCGGTTTCCGATCCAGTGATCTTGCCTGATCTTATCAGTTTTGGCCGTGTTCCTATCTGGTGATAAGTAGTACCAACAAGAATTTGTAAATGTCTTAGTAGGCCTATAGTATACAAAATAAAGATGTTTTATTACACTAATCATTACTTTACTATTCCAGCAATACAATTCCCTTACGGCAAAAATCTATTTTAGTGGTAGACTATTTAAGAGGAAGTCTGTTTCCAGTTAGCTTTTAAAAATTTCATTATTCAAACCGATTTAAGTTTCAATTTTACATACATACGAATTTTATCAATCGTAAAAGTTCCTAATGAATTTTAAGGGCTTATCAAATTTGTAGGAATATTCTTACTAACGTAAACGTTGTCGTAGAGACTTAATCACTTTAAAGTTTTCATATTGTCTAAGCAAAGAGAGTGCTGCCGTAAATTTACTCTTCTTATTTAAACTTTCACAGAAGTACAGTGATTGCAAGCTTATCTTGAGACTTAGCTCGTTTAAACTACTGTTACAAATGCTTCTGGAAGACTTACCATACATACATAGAAACTAAAAGACTGTTAAACCACCAATCAAAACTATACTATAGTTAAGTTATTTTTTATAGTTGTAGTAAGTTATTCTTTTTATCATATTTTAATATAACTATTTTTAAAGCAGACCATCCGATGGTAAGTGGTCACTGCCGTCCATAGACATCTGTAACCAACCCCAGATAAGATCAGTCTACACTGAGGTTAGGTTAGGTTAGATACGTTGCTACCCCTGAGGACTAAGTTGGAAAGTCTTGGATACGTTTGTCTCCCTTTAGACTACAACAGCGCGTATCACTGCTGCTTTAAGGCAGAAATAGGTATGGCGGTAGTGCTTCCGGAGTAAAAAAAGCAAATATGTATATTTCTATAACTTTCTCATCAATTTCTCTATAATACTACTAGTACTACTACTGTACGGTTATGAAGGTAGTGGAGAGATTGATTACAAAATATGTTACTTTTTTACAGTTTTCAGTATCATATATTTCACTTATAAACTTTCGTTACCCCGGAATAACAATTCACCCTTGTTGTGTACGCGTATTTTCAATATGAAAAGCTATTTCAGCATAAGAACCACAAAGCAAATATTTAAGCGTTGCCAGATAGAATTTCAGGTTATATTACGGAATTAATTGGCGCTGCCTTTCCTACTTGCCAGGATTTTTTTCAATGGATGAAATCTTCTTAAAAAGCAACCAATATTATTATTAGCACGATGATCAAGGTAGTCATAGTCGAAAGCATTGCTGCAATAATATTGACATGGGCGGGCACATGTAAGCCGTCTATTATAGTGGATGAATGGAAATTAAAGATAACGGAATAGAGTCCACGGGCCATATATAGGGAAACAACCATCTAAAATTCTAGATAGACGACATCGTACAAGTGGCGGGAAGTGCCTGAATAAGAATAGCGTGAGGTCGGCGACTGTGAAAAAATGGTGAAGAGGATAGAGATCCATTAGTGGATGGCGACGGGTTGAATAAGAAGGAACATTCTTAAAGATTTTTAAACATATAATTATCCTCTTTTCACTACAACGCTGAGAAGATTTTCCAAGAGCTTACGTCGAACGTGCGAACTGTAAAATGCGATTCCGTCTGAGAAATACAAATACGCTACAATCAAGTTATTGTATGTATACATTTAGGTGTACCATTTTTGTATGAATATTTAATATATACAAATGGGTTTCGTAAATCCTAAAAAGTGTATAACGGTCTAAACAATCTATAAAAGTTTAAGACAAAACAGTTTTTTTTTTCGATAAGATACGTTTCTCCATTCCTTCCTTTCAGAATTAATAACATTTTATAATATAGTGTTTATTTACACAAAAATAAGGGAAAGAGAATTTTTCGGTCGGTTTTGGCTAATTGGAACATTGTTTCATGTTGACAAATCGCTGTTAAACATGAAATATACGTATTGGACATATACAATACAATGCGGTTTACCACCATTTGTGATTTCCGTAATTATTCGGGACAGTGTGTCGATTTCCTATTAGAAAATGTCGTTCGCTGAAATTAGTGCCGCATTACTCATTAGCTCTTTTTATTGGAGTGGTTGCAATTAGCGTTCCGTTCATTTAATTGGACGACGTGTATATCGCATGACCACTTATTTGGTGGGTATATTTTGAAAATATGCTAGAACCTTTCATGGTTCGAATACGAGGATGCAACTGACACACCTATCTATGTCCTTTTTTATTCTCGAGAGGGAAACTTTCAAAAGGTACTCGACGCCTTGGGAGCGTCACCGAGTTATGTGGGATTTTCAACGTACTAATACCCCCTCGGTGGCCTTTCTCAGCGCTCTGTGGAGGACTACAGGATCTCCAACGGGACACAACCGGAGTCCTCCAAACGCGATGGCCCTTTTGGGCTCTCTTCCGGTGAGCGTTAAAGCTCACCGTGCTTTCAGATGCTTACGACGGCATGCGACCACATATGCCGCCGTCCTTCCCACTTACATTAGGTGGACATTATATTAGGTGGACTACATTTATAGTTGCTACTTGTATTACAAAAAATACCTACACATATTATGCAAAATAAATTCAAAAACCTCCACTACACAGCATTATTGCTTTATTAATGCAGTGCATTATACCGCTCATAAATTTCTAAATAACTTAATTAACATTCTAAAACGATCAAGTTGACCTCCTAGCAAAATAACCAACGTTCTTTAACTAACATAGTTAAAACTTTTAGTAAAATGTGCGTTAATGCTGATGGTTTTATGTTTAAATTCGACTATTTTTAGATCTTTAGATTAAACTGAAGATAAAATATAAAATCACACATTTTAACTCTTACTTCAGTTAAACAGATATTTCATCTATTTTAATAAACTTTAAAAGGAAATATTTATCTGTGATCAAAATCATTATAATCGTTTTTAAAAGAACAATAAAAATGTTATTATACAAAAAAAATATATAAGATTATTATTTATGAACTATGATTTTATTTTATATATCACGAAAGAGGCATGGGCGACCGAATAAATAAACATGTACTCTTAATTGCGCCATATTTGTAGCTGGCGCCAATGTCATTTTCTGTGCTAAGTATATAAAACCAATATATATAATTAAATCGTGCCTTTATCAAACATGGCTTCGCCGCATTGATGACATAACGTCACATGAAAATACTGCATAAGGACAACTGGACAAGTACCTTATGTATGAGTAAAATGTTGATTTATTTTTTAGCGCCAGCGCTTTAATAAAGAAGTAGCACTTCTTTATTAAAGCCCAGGTGGTGAACAAATGTAGTTCGATTGGGGGACCGCCACACCTATTTCTAGCGTGAAACAGTTCTTGCGTTTTGGTGGAAGGGTGTGATTGCCGGCTCACTTTTATATGGAGGCGACCATCTCAGTCCTCGGAAGTGGCAACGCATCTGTGGTCGACTTCATATAGAACCCTTGTTCTAAATGAGGTTGTTTACAAAAATGTCCATGGCCGGTAGTAACCACTTACCGTCTGATGGTCTGCTTGCTCGTTTGCTACTTCATATTAATAAAAAAAAACCGAAGGGTGTAGTAAGGGTGCGTTACTAGGTGGTAAGACCAAAGTAGTTCGACCAGGCAGGTATCACCACCACCTATTTCTAGCGTGAAGCAGTTCTTGTGTTTCGGTGGAAGGGTGTGGTTGCCGGCTTACGGCTGCATGTATTCAGGTTTGAATCTCAAAAGGCTAATGAAAATATATGTTAATACACAGAAACATGTCATTGTTTAAAAACTAGAAATAAATGGTAACGTTGCATTCCACTAGTGACAATTGCAACTTCCTTTCAACAACAACTTTTTTGAATATTAGGCACTATTTCAATTAAAATAATAATTACGGAAAGTACACTTTTATCATTAAAATACAACCATCACGAAATATGTTGAAGTATAAATATTTATTTAAAATTCCGAAAGCCAATTTCGTTTACCAAATTTTAACATAATAATTAAAAAATGAATTAAATAAACGAATGCCTTTACGGTGGTTTTATCCAAAATGTTCGTGTGTTCAATTTATCCGCCCAATTAGAGCTGTGAAGGTAGTGACATATATCAGGGCAGGACAGTATGCGGTTTTCATTTCGCCGTTGTATGAGCGAGCGTGCATTATAAAACGGAACAAAATGCACGAAGTACATACGTACATACTTGTGTGCTTCTGGCCTTTGCAATGCGGCTGTGCTATTCTAGTAGTCACAATTTTTGTACCACATGAATAGGTTCCCCTATTTACTGTTTTAATTTCTGTTCCGCGTTGTTCTTTCCGCATAACTTCTTTTGATTAAATTGTCGTACTGAGTTTGAATATACTCAATTTAGGTCATCTATAACTTTAACTTAACCACGGGATGAGTTCCAAGTAGATAGAGAATTTCGGCCGTTATTTTTGCTAGTAAAAAAAAATGTTTAGATATTTTGTTTCATTTCTCAGTCATAACTCTTTATTGTTACGTAGTGGGCATACAAAAATCTGTCAACAAGAGTAATAATAGTCGCTTCCACGAAGTTTATTGTGGCACGCTAGCACGGAAATATTATTTGGGGGTGGAATATTTTCCAATTAAAGTTTTCTTTCCAACTTTCCGGGAGCGGACGTGACAACGACCACGATTCGTGTTCCAGCTAATAAAGTTCCTGCTTCAATTTAGTTTGCAAATGTCGACTTATGACGCCTGTTATTAATTTGTTATATTGTTTGCATCCACGCAGAATGTTTCAATAAAAGGATAGTATACCGTGTTCTTCGAATCAGGAGCTTAAAGTTAACCTTACTCCATCAAACAATCGTTTTTTTATTATATTGAAGTAGCAAATGAACATCCAGTCCAACTGATTAGTAGATACTTCATGTAGAACAGGGTTCTATCTAAAGTCGACCACACGCGACTCCTAAGGACTAAGATGATCGACTCATATATAAGTAAGCTGGCAACCACACCGTTCCTCCGAAACGCAAGAACTGCTTCACGCTAGAAATGTGTGTGGCGGTGGTACCTCCCCCGTCGAACTACACTTGTTCTACCGTTTAGTAACAACAATCGTGTTAGTAGCACTTCCATAGTCAAATCCGGCGATACATTTACACAATTTTAATGAACTTCTAAAATTAGCACACAATCGCTCCTACGCCACAGTTGCTTACTTAACGTCTATAAATGACAAGTCGATGTTAAACGCGTTTAGCTATAGTAGAACAATATTACTCTAACAACTTAATTACTTTCCGCTATCTCTCTACAAGACACATATTGGATACAATTAACACACTCCCAGTACATTGATACAACGGAGTGACATATGAATGTAATAAAACGATCGTCGCGTAATAGTCTTAAAGTTTCGAAGTCCTTGGCTATATACGTTTCTATTAGTCTGTAGTAAGAATAAAAATAGATCGCTATCTTACTCCTCGATGTTTTTCGAGTAGGAAACGTCTCCGTCGGAAGTATTGCATAATAACAACAGCTTCGCGAGCTGGTGCAATATCTCGAAATGAAACCGCCTACGATGCTGTGAAACTTCCGCAAACAAGAAGAAATTACTGGCTGTTTTTACTCGCGCTAAGATCCGTCGTAGACTCTAATTGTAAAAGCAATATTAGGGAAGTAAACGTTTTGAATTAAAATGGAATAATTTTTTTTTATATTAACACAGTTTTAACTAGTTTTACTCTTTTACTCTTTATACCCGACTGCGTCAGCTAAGGAAGGAAGGTAATGTTTTTTGAGCATATGTATTGACATGTTTGTATGTTAATAACTTTGGCACGCGCTGCAGGCCAATCTGCGTGACGGGTTGTAACATGTGAGATATCATTGGAAACGACTCAGTTGTAAGAGTGTCACAGGCTTTATAACTTTTAAATATGTAATTGTACTAAGATGCCTCATATATATGTGAGCCAACAAACACACCCTTCCACCGAAGTACAAGAACTGCTTCACGCTAGAAATAGTTGAGACGGTGGTATCTTCCCGGTCAAAATACATTAGTTCTACCACCTGGAACGGGGGTTATGATTACGAACGGTGATTTACCTACTAACATGATAGTTATTCTGAAACAAACTGCCACTTGTTCCGGCGTGATCATATCATCGTATTTATGTCAATAATATGACAATATGACCTTCGTAATCAAATCGTAAAAACGATACGGTATTATTTTACAAGGCATTGGTGTCAAGAGGAGCGACTGGTACATGTTTGTACTCCAAATATTTGGAGAAAGGGGTTGAAGCGTAACAATGGGAGTGCTTTAACATACAGCTTGTTACTTTGTAGACATACACTCTCAATCGTGAAAAATATTTAGACTAACTAAATGTTTCGTTTATTTAAACGTAAGCTTCGCCCGTATTTTGCTGCATTGCCCTAAAGCATTAAGCCCGTATTGTTTGGTTCGGTTTACTATTTCAATTATTTGAAAGCAGAAAAACGATTATTCGAATGTACTAGTATTTAAATAGCTCTCAAAACATCCACAATGTAATTATAAATTAAGTAACAAACGAGCATGCAGCCCACATGATGGTAAGTGGTTACTGCCACCCATGGATACCTGTGAGCAACTTCATGTAGAACAGGGGTTCTATCTGAAGTCGATCACAGATACGTTGCTACTCCCGAGGACTAAGATTGTCGTCTCATATATAAGTGAGCCGGCAACCACACCCTTCCACCGAAACGAACGAACTGCTTCACGGTAGAAATAGGTGTGGCGGTGGTACTTCATTGGTTCTACCACCTGGAAGTCATGTACCACAGTAAAAAGTATCCTTTCATCTAAATCCAGTGAGTAGTTTTTGCGTGTAAGAGTAATAATAAACACACATACATCCTCACAAACATTCGCATTAATGACTAATATTAGTAAGATTTCGATGATTTGAAAAACATATCTAATCGTATAATGTACGATACTTCAAAAATTAACACAAACGCTTTCTACACTCATAGCCTCACAATAGGATTTTCTCCTGTGTCTTAGGTGCCATGGACACACAAAGACGAACACACAAGGACCCAGACCCAGAACAGAAATCTAAACTCATGATTCACATTTCTCTCTGGCCGGGAATCGAACCCGGGACCCACTGCGTGTCAGACCGGTTTGGTGACCGCTCCGCCACGCGAGTCGTCAAATTATTGCATAATCTCTGAAAGCACACTGTTTCATTTGAAATAAATAATATGCAAAATTTTATACTGCCACATATCAACATAATTAAACAGGACACTTCATAAATGTACAATATTACGTGAGTAGGTACTTTGTTCTCAAAGACTGATGTCGCAAAAAATGTTAGGTACTAAAACATTTTCACGAGAGAAATAAATCATCTGTAGGTATCTGGGAAAATTCGCTACAAATAATATTATGTTACCAAAGTAATGTTATATTACTTTCGAAATAACTAACATTAATAGAGCGGTTTCGTAGTTGACCCTCGTGTTGTTGTGTAGAAAAATGTACTTTAGCGTTAGTATCGATTACCAACACACGTTAGGACGATATCATCTAAGAACTCCTCGAAATGGCCACAACTCCGTCGTTATGGCTCTTTTAGATTATACTAGCTGAAGTACTTGTGCTAAGTTACGGGATACAGATAAATTAAAATGTGAAGGTGACAGTTTGACGACCCGCGTGGCTGAGCGGTCACCATACCGGTCTGGCAGGCAGTGGGTCCCGGATTCGATCCCTGCCCAGACAGATATCTGAATGTTGAGTTTAGATTTCTGATCTGAGTCTGGGTGTTTGTATATTCGTCTTTGTGTATCCTACTGTGAAAACCCTACTGTGGGGCTATGAGTGTAGAAAGAATTTATGTTTATGTTCAAAACGGTATGGACGAGTAAATTCTGCCGCCGTCTTTAAATAATAAAAAAAAAAACATGCGTGCGTACAAAGTACACATGTCAGAAGTGAAACTTCTTTGGCGAACTAATTTATAAATCTT
>DWNE01006982.1:0-12616 GCA_018249875.1 Cecropterus toxeus
AACAACACGCTTTCTACACTCATTTACGAAGAACAACAACACGCTTTCTACACTCATTGACGAAGAACAACAACACGCTTTCTACACTCATTGACGAAGAACAACAACACGCTTTCTACACTCATTTACGAAGAACAACAACACGCTTTCTACACTCATTGACGAAGAACAACAACACGCTTTCTACACTCATTGACGAAGAACAACAACACGCTTTCTACACTCATTTACGAAGAACAACAACACGCTTTCTACACTCATTGACGAAGAACAACAACACGTTTTCCACACGCATTGACGAAGAACAACAACACGCTTTCTACACTCATTGACGAAGAACAACAACACGCTTTGAACACTCATTGAATAAGAACAACAACACAACAACACGCTTTCTAAACTCATAGCCGCACACTAGGATTTTCTCATGTGTCGTCGGTGCCATGACACACAAAGACGAATATGCGAACACCCAGACCCAGAACAGAAATTTGAACTCATCATTCATATTTCTGTCTGGCCTGGGATCGAACCCGGGAACCACTGCGCGTCAGACCGGTATGATGGCCGCTCGGCCACGCGGGTCGTCAAATCTAGGGGGAAATCTTCAAAAAGTGCACCGAAGCCTTGAGAGACTATTTTTTTATAAATATGAAGTAGCAAACGAGCAAGCAGCCCACCTGATGGTAAGTCGTTACTGCAGGCCATGGTCATTTGTAAGCAACGTCATATAGAACAAGGGTTCTATATGAAGTCTATCGCAGATGCGTTGATACTCCCGAGGACTGAGATAGTTAACACGTTGAATCCTACAATAAAGCAAGCCATCGTACACTTCAAAATGTAACATAAAATCTTTGTTTCAGGGACGGCCAACTGAAACGAATGAAGGCGAAGAAGGAATGGAGGGAGATGCAGCAAGAGGAGTTCAGCAAGAGATTAAAAGGAGAATAGACATCCAAAGACCTTAGTCTCTTCTCAGAAGGACGAAGAGTGGAAGGAACGAGAGAGAAGATTGAAATTGGACTGTGTAGGCCTCGAGACACATTGAAAGTGCGGTGATAAATATACTGTTACTAATGGAGTGTAGTGTAGTATGTATGTAGTTAATTATGTATGTTATTACAATAAAATGATGGGATTGTTGAACTGATGCGGGTATCGGCCGCTAGGGGCGCTGGTTGTAAGGTATGTCGTAGGTTGTAATGAAGAGAGAGAGAGAGATTGATACATGTGAGATAATGAGATAGAAAAGGCGTAAAAGTACATGATCGATTTGAATTGGGAAGATTTGTCACGCGGGTTTAATTGCCCGCGTTGCAGAGCGACCATGGCGGTCGAACTGATATGGAAAAAATAAAAAATATGCATTTGTATTCAATCACATTTCAGTCAGGAAGGTCTGTCACGCGTGTAGGATGGTCCGCGTGACGTAGCGGTCACCATACATGAGTAGGAAAAAGGCATTTACATACAATAACATAAGACATTTAAATTTAGAACATTAGCTATGCCATGCGGGTACGACGACCCGCGTGGCGAGTCTGTCGCCGCACCAGTATCAGATAATGAGAGGGAAAAGGCATTTTAAATACATCATAGATTTAAATTTGGAATATTTGCCATGTGGGTACGAGGACCCGCGTGACGAAGCTGTTGCTGTACAGAGGTATCAAGATAATGAGAGGAAAAGGAATTTCAAATACATCTTGTTTGAATAAGGAAGATTTATAACGCGGGTTTGATGAACCGCGTGATATTACGATCGCCATACCGATATGGAGATAATTTGAAATGATAAAAGTAATTTGGATTACATAATATATTTGAATTAAGAAAATGTGTCATGCGTGTTTTTAAACCGCGTGGCGGTATGACACACAGTGTGTTTCTTGGATTTTTAATTTAATCTTGCTCTTTGAATTGATTTTGAATTTAGATTTCTGTTCTGGTTTTTAGTGTATTCGTCTTAGTGTCTCCAATGCACCGACTCAGAAAAAATATACAAATATATTAAATATACTGGCTCTCCCTAGCGGCTAAAACACGCATCTTCCCAATAGACGCAAAAAGCGTCCCCTTGGTAGCTCCTAATCGACGCAAGAAAACGAAGTTGTATTTCGAAAAATACAAATTCACATTTATACAGGGTGTAAATGACAGCGTACCGAATATTAAAAATATGGATTCCTGACACGATTCTGGTGCTTATGGCGTTAGAATTTTTCATCACTTTTTTCTCGGTTTTTCCAATTTTTCATGCATTTTTTTTACAAATTTTGGTAGTATTTCATTACTACTGCACAATGCAACATGAATATTGAAAAAAATACGCTCATATTATTGATTTTCACGAAAACCAGCAATAGGTTAAAAATAATGTAATGAATTCGCTATCAGCTGTTCGAAGTTCGGTCAATGACCTCGCGCGTCGTTCACAATACATTGCGCGCTCAAAAATGACCAACTCGGGAACCAATAATTTCCGAGGACAATTGATGAGTTATTTTTTGTTTAATTAGTGCCACAAATCTACCATTTAAGTTTTCGGTACGCTGTCATCTACACCCTGTATATTCAAATATTATTATGGTTTTATAAATATCATAGTTTTTACTTTCAAAATTCAATATTTACAAAATGACTATTGAAAAAAAAAATATTTTTTGTCTTTGTATTTTTGAGATACATTAATTTCGTTACAGCGTCGATATGTGTTTTGTGGACGTCTATAAGTATATGATAGATTTTTATTAGACTTTGTAAATATTGTGTAACGTTTAGGTAACTTCGATAGCGCGTTTCAGATGTACGTGCAACGCCATCTGGCGGCATCTTGATGTGAACCATCCGTTTGACTTGCTAATGGGCTTTTGGTCTATGTAAAATGTTCGTTCTAAAAGTACTACAAAGCTGAAGAGTATATACAAAAATGGCGTCATTAATGGCACTAACGTCGATAAGAGTGACGCAAAAAATATACTGAAAAGGTGGACAAAATAAATATACTTTTTTGGGGTTCCATACTAAAAGGGTAAAAACGGGACCCTATTGCTAAGACTCCGCTGTCTGTCTGTCACCAGGCTGTATCTCATGAACCGTGTTATCTAGGCAGTTGAAATGTTCACAGATGATGTATTTCTGTGGCCGCCATAACAAAAAATACTAAAAAAAAATAAAGGGAGGCAAAAAAACGTCAAAAAAACAACGACAAACGTCATTGTTATCTGGTTTTTGTAGATAATGGACGAACCCCATCGTGCGATAATCCCGCTCGCACTTGGCCGGTTTCTCTTTCATATCTAATTAAATAGCCTATTTTTGGACGTTTTGTGAATTTACTTTGACGACCCGCGTGACCGAGCGGTCACCATACCAGTCTGACGCGCAGTGGGTCCCGGGTTCGATTCCCGGCCAGACAGAAATATGAATAATCAGTTTAGATTTCTGTTCTGGGTCTGGGTGTTTGTGTATTCGTTTGTGTGTCCATGGCACCTACGACACAGGAAAAAATCCTACTGTAGGGCTATGAGTGTAGAAAGCATGTTTTTTTTTTTATTATAATGTAATGATTACTCTATTCCACACAGCCGATGTCGCATTAATTAGCCAATCCAATGTCAATCCAGCCTAAAACTACTTGTAATATAATTAATATAATAAGCCAAATCCAATAATTAGTTATGAATGCGTAATGGATAGATATATCGGATTATTTATTTGAATTTGTAGTATTGAAATCGTGCGGAAACATACTATTTTTTAAAAGATTAAAGTAGCGATTGCGAATGCACTCCACCTGATGGTAAGTGATCACTATCGCCCTAGAACATCTGCTCATATGATGGTCACCTCATATAAAAGTGAGCCGGCAACCACACCCTTCCACCGAAACGCAAGAATTGCTTCAAGCTAGAAATAGGTGTAGATGTAATGCTCTGTTCGAACGATATTTGTACTACTTTGTAGTACAAATATCGTAGTAGTACCTGTACATACAATAAAACTTTAGAAAACTTCAATTCTGTACATCCAATAAAAACTAAAAAATACTTCTACGGGACTTGATACGAGTAACACAACCCAAAAAAATACATTTTGTTTTTTTTTTTTTATAAATATGAAGTAGCAAACGAGCAAGCACACCTTAAGCAAGCAGTAAGTGGTTACTGCCGCTCATGGACATTTGTAAGCAACTTCATACAGAACAGGAGTTCTATATTAAGTCTATCACAGATACTTTGCTACTCCCGAGGACTGAAATGGTCGCCTCATATAAAAGTGAGCCGGCAAGCACACCCTTCCACCGAAATGCTAGAACTGCTTCACGCTAGAACTAGGTGTGGCGGTGGTCCTTCCCCGGTCGAACTACATTGGTTCTACCACATGGCAAAGATGTTTGTATTATATAACAATAAACGTACCTATTAATATTATTCATATCGATCCATTACTGATTGAAATTGGATCGACCTCGTCCAATATGAATTTAATCTAAAGAATCATTCAAAATCATTACGACGAGAGGTAAATTAAAATGTTTATTAGATAACGATACCTTATTTCCGATTCCACGTTTTCCTTTTACGATTTTTCCCTCTTTTCCACCGGAAATTAAAACGTCACTGAGTCCCGATGAACAGTTCTTTCTACAATGGACTTTAGTCTCATCCCGGACCTAATCATTGGCTAATCTGATTCCGTATTTCACTTTTAAAAGAGTTCTGAACTTAAATTACAAATGTACCAGCTTGAAGTCCGGCTGTTTTTCAATTTTAATTTAGTATACCGTCCTCTTTCGGCTAAGGAAGCGGGTCAAAATTTGGTCCAATTACTCGTTTCGAAGATTAGTTCGTACAGACCAGGTAGATAGACATATAGATTGAGATACATAGATAAATTGAGTGACGAATAGACACAAAGCGGGAAACATAAAAGAAATTAAAGGATAGGTAGACGAATAAATATATAAACAGATAAAATTCGGATAAACAGACGAAAGACGAATGGGCAGACTATTATGGTTACTATATTAATATTGTCAATATTTCATAATTAATAGATATAATTAGGTCGATGTTATCCAATATGAATTAAATATGTATACGCACTTTGAATGAGCCAAAGAGTAAAATATTACTTCTAAGGGACTTGATACAAGTAACACAACTTAAAAAAATACATCTTGAAATTCTTGTATTATATAATGGTAAACGTATTAATATTATTCATATCTATCCATTGATAATTGAAATTGGATCGACTTTATTCAATATGAATTAATCTAAAGAATCGTTCAAAATCATTACGACGAGAGTGTAATTTAAATATTTATTAGTTAACGATACTTTGTTTCCGGTTCCACACTAACTCTTTACATGTTTTCCCTCTTTTTACCGGAAATTGAAACGTCGCTGAGTCCCCTTGAACAGTTCTTTCTACAATGGACTTTATCCTCATCCCGGACCTAATCATTGGCTAATCTGATTCCATATTTTGCTGTAAAAAGAGTTCTGAACTTAAATTACAGATCGCAAAAACTGCTTTACGCTAGAAATAGGTATGGCAGTGGTAGCTTCCCGGTCAAACTACACTGGTTCTACCACCTGGAAAAAGTCACTAATATGCATGTACGACGGGATCCATGTACCATTTACAATCAGGTGGACTGCAAGCACGTTTGCTACTTCAGTATTATAAAAACACATGTCCAGGAGCAGTAGTAACCATATCAGATGGACTGCATGCTCGTTTGCTACTTCAATCAAATAAAAGAATGAATAGATATTTACAAATGTCTTTTTTCAGGTGCCTCGCTAGCGCAGCTCACGAACCTTGTACACTTGGACTTGTCCCATAACTTCTTGCGATCCTTATCAGCGGAACCCTTGAAGTCTTTACGTCAGCTCAGCGAGTTACTGCTTCACGACAACGACATATCCATGATCGATGATGGAGCACTTGCTCAACATAAGGATCTTGCTCGGTTTACTATAGATGGTAAGAATTTTGTAAATTTAACTAAGATGGTATAACTTTTGGTAATTTGGTTAATACCAAATATTGGAAGATTGAAGTGAAGGTGTCATTTTATAAGAAGGATAAACATAGGCGATAAAGAAACTGCCTCGCGGTTTGTGAACATCGCACGGCTCATCGTAAGAAACGTCGAGAGTTCTCAAGGTTTGGATGGGAAATATATCAATAGTGACCAAATTTCACGTGCGTTTCCTTTCTTACCTTATTTATGATAAATCCTAAGAATATTTTAATTTATGAAGATAAAGAATATAACATAGTTGGTATTGAATATCATAAGTGCAAATTCAAATAGAGATTTATTTTATAATATACACCTTATGAGACATCTTAGTAACTAATATGATCTAAAAGTGAAGAAACGTTTGTTAAATTCAAAATTCACTTTCATATGAGGCAGACATTTTGGTGGTCCATCGTACACAGTCTCCAGACCCGTGTTCAGGATTGCGGTAACTTTATTTCCAAAGACTCTTTCTTAACTAAAGATCAAAGGTCTTAATTTCTTTCTTCAGTCGGTCCGGTATCTAACTAACGAATCTAGTTTTACTGGTTTATCCTCATTTGATATTCTTAGGACTGATAATTACTAAAATTTATAGAATCTTTAGATGGGATTACAACAAAGCGTTCATTTTTCCTCAAAAATTTATCCGTAAAATCATTATCTCTTTATTCGCGCCGATTTGTTTCCACTTGATGATATATTTATGATCGATGATCTTTGCGCAATATAAGGAGCTGCGTCGTTGTATTCAACGTAATGGGGATACAATGACACGCAGCTTATGCTGACACACTGCTCTTTAGTTTAACAAGCAAGCAAGTAAAAATATTTTTGACGTGATAAAATTTTATATATCGATGAACACCGGCTGCACGCCCGAAAATGTGTCACGTTCCGCTTTAGCCTGAGCATGCAAGCGAGAGCGTGGAAAAATATTTGAATAAAAGAGTGTAAATAAATATTAATGTATTATATCTAAAAATAAATTATAATCATCAATTAACTTCTTTGAAATACGGATAATGATAATTCAGTGATAATAATTCAATACAATTCATAAAAGTATGCAATTTCTCTTCAATGTTTTTATGACGTTATCACGTAAATCTATCGTCCGTAAATCGACTTTATAGACAACCATTTTTCTGAGGAATTATAGATCAATTGAGTTTAAGCCGTACCTCGTATCGGATCGTTCGTATCGGAAGTACCTTTGCCTCATACACATACTGTAGTAACGGTATCTAGTTGTGTGTATCTATCTGTTGTGTATGATAGATATAAACGCGATTAAGGCAAGAATATTGACTTGATATGGATTGGCATATTGCTTATTATTGAAAACATTCGTAGTCCCTGGAATTTAAATATCGTGCATAGATGCATATTGCATGCGGTAACGTGACAGTAGTAGAAATTTATTCATAGTACTCTGCTTGTTGTTTTACAAGCTCGTATGTGCGATGTCCGTGGGAAACTGGGAACACAACCCCTGACCCTTTGTGCGATATTGAAACTCCGTCTATTATATTGTTCCCCGACTCTAACACAAGATATTGTGGCCATTTATTTATGAGACTTTTATTCGAAAATATCTTTAATGCATTTGAATCCAGCGAATAGTTTCATAACTATTAAATGAATAGGTACGTTAAGGAAATACTAGGAAGTTTGGCGACAGTAATGGCACGGTTTCGGTTCAATTCTCGGTCAGGCAGAAAAATAAATAAAGTGTAAAGGAGGAATATAGAAAAAATAAAATGTAAAGGAGGAGTTGTATATTAAAAAAATGTTGTAGTTAAAATTAAATTATCTATATTTATATAATATAGAAGGAGCAAACAACCATGCAGTTTATCTTAAGGTAAGTGGCCCCCTGCTGTCCATGGACCTCTGTGATCAACTCTTAACAGAAAACGGAAATATTTTAATTGTTAATAGTCTTTCAATAGAATTTCGCGTTAAAGCTGAAAGAAGAGTACCTATATAATTACTAAATACTAAAATAGAAGTCGGTAATCGGCTGTGCGAATTATTTTATAAGACTCATAATTTTAATTTAAGCTGTGGATTTTGTGAAAAACAAAACAATATTTCGCTGTATGTGTTTGAAGTGGATACAAATTTAAGTGGCTTAAGTAATTTCAATAAAGTACAATGATGAAGTAATTGTTCTGAAATGACAACACTTATTTCATTTTTCATCTCAGAGTGTCATTTCAGCCTTAACCTTTTGCACATTCAATTATCTCACAATGGCTTCATGTTTCCCCAAGACAACACCAAAACAATCTTTGACGTCTTAATCTAGCTCATTAATACTTTCGAACTCATAAAGATAAATTCTCTTGCAGATAATCCACTTAATTGCGATTGTTTAATGGCCGGGTTTGCAAGGTGGCTTCGGGAGGCAAAAAATCTCTCCCAATCAGATAAATCGGCGGTGGTTTGCGCTACCCCACCGCATTTGGAAGGCGCACAACTCTCTCGATTGTCCAAAAACAAATTGTGCGACGATTTCGAACACATTGAAACGAAAGTCGACGAAGTGAATTACGATTATAACAAAGTTGTAGACAACACGATTGTTACGGAAGACAAGATTAGTGTAGAGGGTGTGGACGCAGCAGATACTGATGTGTATCTAGATAAGCCTGATGGCTTGGATGATGACATATATGATGAGGAGCTAGAAGTGCCGTCTGATGAAGATCTGCCTATTTCTAAATCTAAGGTAAGATTTGTTTTTACAGTCATATCCGTCCTGGATAGTTAAAAAAGAGCAAATAAACATATTTTTACATATGTATGTTGACGGATTTATCCAAAAAAAGGTGGATGTACCAAAATATTTTTTACATTTTCAACATTTAATTATTTTAATTTATTTAAGAATTGCGACCAATTTTCCGATTTTAACATTTTTCCCGTTATTCTTTTTTGCTACATGCGCTTTTCCAACTATCGGTGTCAAATATAAAAAAAAGGTTTTGAATAGGGGCCGCCAAAATTGGATTACAGGTTTACCTGCAATCGACAGGTACGTTGCTATTTTGAAGCCTGTAGTTTCTCCACTCTCCTCAAACCAGAACATACCAACGCTTGACATTCTTGTAAAGCTTCAGGGTTCACTTTCCTTCAGTAACAGATATTTATTACATCTGTTTAACAATTTCTTCCAGATACCTACACAATACATGTGTATTCCTAATTATAACATGAGTTTCGTCTCGAAATAAATTCCAATATTTAGAAATCCTTGCGAGATGAAGGTATTTCATATTTGCGCGAGTAATAAGCAAATTCTTCATCGGAAAGTAATATTTTGCGGGAAATCGTATTTTCGGAACATTATTAGGCGTATTATAATAATATGTAATTCTTGGAATATTAATATTAAAGAGTTATTCAGGTCTTCTACACGTCTATTAAACTGAACATATTTATTTTAATTCCTATTGGGAAGACAAAAATTTTAATCTTTGTAATGAATATTAAGCAATTTAAGTACTTAAGTGATGTTAAGTTTAACCACATACCAAATTTCCATTTATATCAATTAGGTACTAAATTTTCAGTTTAAAACATCTTCAACGTGATATTTATTGTTTTTGTTAATATTATCCTGCATGGATATATAATAAAAGTCTGATCTTATTTAAACTTATTACAATTAAAAGTTATGTTATGTTTTTTTAAATTCGGATAAAACCGTGATGCACTGTTAGTGTGTATAATGAATAAATAATACTAATATGATAAAGATTTAAATTTGTTACTTAGTGATGTATGTACCTATGTTTGTTATTCTCTCACGTAAAAACTACTGATTTGATTTGGCACATACATAGTTCTTACCTGGATTACCAAAAATAATACTTATTATCGTGTTAAATGTGTTAAGCGCGCGGAGTAGCGGGTTGACACTAGTCTTTTCTTTATCAATCGTATAATATATGTCGCCTGACAATTAAGTACAAGCAACTAGATTCATTGCAACATAACTAGTTTGCTCTAAAACTTTTGTTAGGCGTCGTTGTTTACAATGGGCACTGTTGGCATTTCCGATTGTATTGATTTAGAGCATTTGATAGAAACTTAATTGCTTCATTGTTATACAAATCAACTATGGAAATACGGAAATTAGTTCGTATTACGATTAAATTAATTAATTAGTACAAATATATTAAGTTGAAGTGTGTTTGTTATTGGTTAGGTATACCTAATTGAAATTTAGTAGGTACTTATTATTTGTAACGCTTACTTCAAAGTAAGGAGGTATTGAATCGAGTAATTTTCAATTTTTTAATGCTTTTTTTATAGAATTTTCCACCGATTAGAATACTATTTTCACTTAATTATGCCAATATTGTACCTTTTCTTTAGTGTTTCTGGATATCTGATATTCTTCGGATATCTTCCGGGGTTAATATCTGAAAATGGTCATGGTTGCCTACAGATGCTGTAAAAATCTGAAAAATATAAAATCTGTGAAATAAACCAGTTATGGGTTTATTCACTTATAGTTATAGTTCTATTTTAATCACAAAATGTAGCAAACAATACCTCATTAACGAGAAGTTAATTGTTTTCCATTAATCATAATTTGATTGTTTAAAATGTATTGAGGTTTCGCTTTGTGAATCAGAATCTAGGTTGGTAATAGACTATTTACTATTTTCCTGTTATAACTTAAGATAAATTATACGGTAAGAAACTATTATTTTGTATACGAGTATATGATATCATACATCTGACTTACATATGAGGTAATATATGTTGGATAAGACTTAGATTTCCTATAATACATCGATAATAGGCAAGCATGGTAAATAAGCTTCTATGTAATCAGATTGTAGTAGCAAACGAGCATGCAAGTCCGAGATGATAAGTAGTTACTGCCGCTGGTGGAAATCTGTAAGCAAGTTAATATGATATAAAAGGAATCTAATGTTGTTAAATTACACGATTTAGTGGGCCAATTTTAATTAACAAAAAGAGAGAGTACACGACCTGGAAATGTGTCATGCAGTAATTGAATTGTTTCACGGGCTTTTCTGATTGTTTAATTGTCAAAATAATAAGAGATTAGTTGAAAAATGACAATTGGCAAAGTCTTCCAACTGTTAAGAACAATATTCTGACCATATTTTGTATGCAATCTACAAACTGCGGTCGCTAAGCTTAATTATTTTTTAAATATTGTTTAGTCCATTACTAAACGACTTACATTACGATTACAATACGACTTGTTGTTCTATAGTACCAATCTCCATTTTTACTAACCCTAAACTGACAGGTTTTGTTTTTTAGGGTTGCCAACACTTTACTGCACAAATGCCGACAAATATAAATCTTGCGTTAATTTTGGAACACCTATAGTAGTAAAAAAAAAAAATTAATGCAACATTTTTCCCAGGTCCGTCTTGTCGACGCGTGGTATGATGACGAGGAGGTCTACTTATCCTGGGCAGTGGAGCCAGCGGGCCGTCGGTACAGATGCACTGGCGTCACGGTGTCCAGGGGCGACGGTCAACCAAAGCATGTGGCGTGCCACCGAGCACCTCCAGCGAACGTCGTGTTACGAGGATTGAAGATCAATCCTGTTGATCAGTATACGTAAGTTACTCTTTTTACCGGACTGCGACATAAGGAAGTTATGTTTTTCGAGCGTATGTATGTATGTTTGTATGTATGTTTTTATGTGTATGACTGTTGTGACTATTTTGACAAGAACTCCATTACAATATTCTTCAAAATCAGAACACTGAAGCGCCTTTGTCCGTAATAAATTTCTCAATACTATTTTTTTTTAATATTATCTAAAATCTGAAAGTACATTAAACTAATTTGTTTTATTTAGGTTCTGCTTAGCGTTAGAAGAAATGGATACGAAAGACGTACCCATCGCTTTAGTCCTTGGCTGCGGCCTTCCACAAACAGTACGGCAGAGGGCAGCTTACGTCACACCAATCCCATCGATATCTACTGTACCTGATAGGCCTATGTTAAGGTAAGTTTTGATATCAAATATTGTGCGTATTGGAAATTAATTATCACTGCTTCACGGTGAAGAGAAACAAGGGAAACAGAAATGGCAAGGAAATCTGTACCTAAGAGGTCTTTAAGAATTTTTTTTAAAGGTGTGCGAAGTCTACCAATTCGCACTCGAGAGAAGCCCGTCAGTGGGACAATAATGGGTTGGCATGAATGTTTTTGTGCTGGGTAGTCTCTACTAGGGACAGCTTGTATCGTAAGGGCGCAGCAGCTTACCTGATGGTAAGATGCAAGTAAGCACCCTTGACTGGTGGCGGTCGTACCTCTCCGGTCGAACTACACCGCTTCGGCAACGTTTGCCGCAGTAATGATTTTATGCCAGGTCCAGTAGCGTAGAGTGGTTTTACGCCGCCCGGGGCGGAAGTTGAACTCGCACCACATTATACAAATTTTGACGACCAAAAAAAAAACGACAATATCTAACTTGATGATAAAGCAAGGTTGCCAAATCTGTTTTTGCCGCCCCCCAAATCTGTTTTTGGCGCCCCTCAAAATGTGCCGCCCGGGGCGGAC
>DWNE01006983.1:0-12616 GCA_018249875.1 Cecropterus toxeus
TGATGTTATATAGCCTAAAGCCTTCCACGATAAATTTACTATTCAACACAAAAATATTTTTTCAATTCGAACCAGTACCTATACTAGTTGACCCGACAAAATTTGTCTTTGTTTGCAATAATTATATTATATAGACGTCATTATTCACAAATCTTAGCTATAAATTATTATTATAATAGATCACATGTGCCCGAAAGTCAATTTATAGGATCCAGCTAATATTTATATCAATTAAAATATAGATATATCATTCTATAGTATATTGGTGCAGTTTCTATCCATTTCTAGGATAGGTACTTAATCTCTCAGATCAAAAATTAAAGACAGAACATTGCAATTAAAGTTAAACCCTTTATCGATGTATAATATCTTCAGGCGCAGGTAACCTGATTGTCAGCGAGGCGATCCCCACACCGTGTTTTTATTTTAGTGCCATCTGTTACACATTTCGGAACTATTAAGTATCGAACAAAAGTAAGCGGGCTCTGGTATTAGTTCGTCTTTGTGCGGGGTATTGTTTGTTAAATAGCATTAAACAGTATTTATATTCATGTCAAATTTAAATGAAATAATTCATTGAAATTTACCTGCTCAAATCTGTTAATTTTGCATGTTAAAGGGGCGTACACGGCCGAGTTTCAACCATTAATCTATCATTGCTTATTTTTATTTTAGTTTGGTTTATTTGTTGTTTAATATTCTAAGCTGTATATCGAAGTAATAAATATCAATTAGCTAGAATTAATATGTATGTGCTTCATCGATGACATTGATAATTCAAGACCACTTCGAATGACGAAGTTGTCACCATATATCGGACTTTATAGAGTCCCAGATTCAATCCCCGGTATTATGGCACCCGGGTTTTTTTTGCCAAGTATGTATGCATACATATCCGGTACATACATCTACCTAATTGCACGATGGAGTTGCAATTTTTGGGTCTGGGTGCTTGTAGAAGCGTCTTTGTGTGTCTGTTTCATACCCTCCACAGAAACGTACATTTTTAACGTAAATTTTTAACTCAATATTTTCAATGTATTTTCTGTAAAACTAAATATATTATTTTAAAAATAGCAGCATAAAAGTTAGTCATTTATATTTCTGTAAAATGGGTGATATTTTTTTAAGGCACAACGTCATACTTTATGGAAAATCAAAAGTTAACTAACTTTATCTTATTTGTTAAAAAAATATCTGTAAAAATGTTATAAGATCAATATTCAATGTATCTCTCTTATTATTTTCTAACCTAACATATTATTTCGGTTGCTCAAGTATTATTCGTTAGGCACAAGCGTTGAGCAAATTCTAATAACATTGCTATAATTTGACATATCGTGGCCTTATAATAATGGACACACAAGTTTTAAACGCTCAACGCTTACGCTTGTAGTGGCATGCAAAAATCGCTCGAAGTGTTATTTCGTGGCCTCAGGTTAATACCAGCCTTAGCATGTTACAAAATATACTAAGTAATTTCCCCCTTCAGTACAAAATAAACACGACTACATTTTAAAATTTCGAACGAGAATTTGCCGCACTCGCTCGATCTAAACCTAGTAATGTAATTACGTACAACTAGTCTTAGTAGGGATGGGCTTGTGTGATATCGATATCGTAAGCAATATCGATATTGTAGTACAAATATTTTTATTATGTTTTATGTGACCATTTATATCCTAAGTAGTGGTAAATCTATCGGCTTTAGAAAGATCCCATCTATACTAATATTATAAAGCAGTAGAGTTTGTTTGGTTGAACGCGCTAATCATAGGAACTATTGGTTCGAATTGAAAAAATATTTTTGTGTTAAAGAGTAAATTTAACGTGGAAGGCTTTAGGCTATATGACATCACGCTATGTTTGTTAGTTTTTAACAGATTGTGCTCTTATAAACGCGGGTGAAACTGCGTGGCACTGCTGGTGTTTTATATGGAATTGGTATCAGATGTAAATGTCCACTGATTATTTACCATTGTATTTGTTTACTACATTAACGTTGTAAAAAAATATTCAAACAGATATCATAAATAATATCGATACCTTGTTAAGAGTACCACTTGTTGTACATTTATATGTAAACCGTTATTAAAATTAAAACAAAGTATTTTTTCATGTGATTCAGTCTGCGACACTAAAATATTTTCTTCGTAGTTCAACTAATACCACCACAACTATTTATTGACGACCCGCGTGGCTTAGCGGTCACTAAGCCGGTCTGACGCGCAGTGGGTCCCGGGTTTAATTTCCGGCCAGACAGAAATATGAATGATGAGTTTAGATTTCTGTTCTGGGTCTGGGTGTGTGTGCAATCGTCTTTGTGTGTCCATGGCACCCGCGACAGAGGAGAAAATCCTAGTGTGGGGGTGTGAGTGTAGAAGACGTGCGTGCGTGCGTGTTATTTTATTAAAACGGCAGTTAAGTTCGGCCGTGTTTCGATTAGAAGAATGGTAAGTAAACTTTTCCGGAGAATGAATTTCTCATTAGTTTTCATGCGTAATGTTTCTATAACCGACACCACCCTGGGACTAATTTTCCTGTTACTCACTGTGTTTACTTGCCCAGTGAACATTGACACTAATAAAAAAAGTATCGACAAACGAATATATCGATATCACAGTCTCATCCCTATCCCTTATACATTAACCCCGCTTACCCAGCTGATATAGGGTGGTTAATTTTTTAATACCAACCCTCTGTTATATTTCTGGATTGGGAACGAAAACTGATCTTTTTAAGTTTCATTTAACTTTTCAAGCGTTGCGGGCCTTTAAGACGTCAATTATTACGTGAACGTAACATGTAGATTCTGTATAATGCTTGCAAAATATCAGCTAAAAACTTGAGCAACCAAACGATGGGTTGTTCACATTTAAATGTTACACTTATTTTGTTCAATATAAATATAACAACGAAGTGTACAAAATGTACTGCAAACTAATACGTTCAAAATATCAAACAAAAACCCCGACTGTTTAAAACGAATATTCCGTTCATATGATGCTACATATTTCATTTAACGCTTATATGAGCTTTTGTCCGAATAGTCAAGTAAATATTACAATATATGTATAATATATATTTTTAATAAGCTTTCATTTGATACCCATATTGTCGTGATAGTAATAAAAAATATCACTCCTCCCCATTTTTCCTCTATGTACAGGCGCCATTTTTAATAATTACATATTAAAAAACATTACATTAAATTAACGCTTATATGAGATTTCGTTAAAATCGTCAAGTAAAAGAATCCTCATATATATATTTAGATTGGTCTATTTACTAGCTTTTATTTGATACCCATATTGTCGTAATAGTTAAAAAATTGTCCCTCCCACCCATTTTCCTCTATTTTCAGGCGTCATTTTTAAAAACTATATAGCCTATGTGCAAACTGAGACGATTCCAATGATATGTCACACGTCACAATCCGTCGAGCCGTTTGGGCTGTAGCGCGTGCCAAAGAAATGGACATACATACAAACAAACATACATACATAAATACGCTCGAAAAACATTACCGTCCTTCTGACGCAGTCGGATAAAGAAACTACGAAAAAGTCTTCCAATTTTTGAAAGCCTATTTTGCCCATATTAACGACATACCTATAAAATACAGGCATGTAGTCAAACGTAAATCTAAAATGTAAAAGAAGTGCTGATGTATTATTTCATCATACGATGAAAATAATGTATTGTCGTCAGACATTAAAGTAGGCAAGCCGGTAATCCTATTGTACCACTAAAAGCCTAGAAACGAATGACATCATCGGGCATTTTCTCCCATTTCGTTCACCTACGACATACAGGCGACATGTTACCAGGGCTGTCTGCATATAAATTACTTCATATCTAATATTTCATTATGCTTAAGTAAATAACAGACGGAAAATACGTACAGAATTTGGAATTGTAATTCGTACGAACTTTTTGAATGGGAAATGGTAATATTTTTATTCTTTTTCAGTGTTTTAGGAGAGGACCACTGCTAAGAATAAACATTAGAAATTGGGGTGTTTGATTAATAGGGTCATCCCTAATGAGTAACTTCAAAAGGCGCTGATGAGGGAGAGGATTGGAAGTGATATTCAACGCGAAAAAGTTAAAAATAGGATTGCAATTTTTAGCCGTGGTTCAAGGATACATTCCTAAATAGATCAAGCTGGAATCATCACGTGGAATTTGGAAATAACACCATCAAAAAAAATGTCAAGAAAAATCTTTTTATACCTGCTATAAGATGCCATCCCTTAATGAGTTAAAAATGTGCAGATATATTTTTCATTTCATTTATATAGAGACTTGAAAATCGGCTTCTTAATCTGGGAGTTTGAGGTAGGCAGTCTAAACTCTTCTCCTTCTATTATGAGTCATAGCCTAACCGTTGAACAGTAATGGGTTGACGACAAGTTACGAAAATCTGTCAGCCCTACAAAGCTAGACACGCGCCAGGACGCCGGTCACGTCCGGCGTCGCGTCACCGCCCGCCCTTTCACGCTAACGCATTGTTCAAGAAAAGTATTTATTACATTTATTAGACCACTTTTAGTAATATAGTAAGTTTTATCTCTAAAGAGGGAATAAATCAATGCACTATACAATTTAATCAGTAACATTGTTAAAAACATTATAACAAAAAAACCCGACTGCTTAAAACGAAATTTTTGCTCATAGTATTTGATGTAACGCTTATATGAGCTTTTATCAAAATAGTCAGGTAACAATATTATAATATATATATTTTTAGTTTGGTCTATTTAGCTTTTATTTGATACCCATATTGTCGTAATAGTAAAAAAATCTTCCATCCGCCTCCTTTTTCCAGGCGCCATTTTTTAAATATATAGCCTATGTCACTATGCAAACTGAAACGATTCTAAGGATATATCATACGTCACAGTCCGTCAAGCCGTTTAGGCTGGAGCACGCGTCAAAGAAATGGACATACATACAAACATACATACATACATATACACACACACACACATACATACATACACACACACACACACATACATACATACATACATACATACATACATACATACATACGTACGTACATACGCTCGAAAAACATTACCGTCTTTCTGACGCAGTCTGGTAAAAATACAAATATAGGTTTTATCGCTAAACATTGATGTCTTCCAGACAACCTTAGGATGGGGTGTTAAAGCGAGGAGGGTGGTGTGATGGGCGCGGTGTAAACTACATCAACACGGGATTATTCCAATTCATATGCAAGAAATCACCAAGTAAACAAGTAATAAAATTAATAATATGCAAATAGGCGTAGTTAAACGAACTATTATTGAAAATTTTCCTAAACAAACGGGTTGCACTTCGGGAGTGCCGGCAGAAGTCACACCTTAAACATTAGCGTTGTGCATTTTGTACCGACTGCGCCAGAAGGAGGGTCATGTCTTTCGAACGCATGTATGTTGGTATGTATGCCCATTCCTTTGGTAAGGTACGTGGTTCACCGCGAAGGGCTAGATAGATTGTGACATATCATTGGAATCAGTTCGTAGAGTGTAACAGGATATATCATTTTCAAAATGGTACCCATGAACGAAAAAAAATAGAGAGAAGGGACGATTTTTTCATCATCGTAACAACGGGTATCAAATGAAAGCTGTAAAATAGGCCATTACAAAATACATACATATTAACGCTTTATGTCCCTATTTCGAAATAAACTCCTATGCCTTAGATGATATTTTCAGTTTTAGCAGTTGGGGTTCATATTTTTTTTGCTAATGGAACTTTTACATGCAGTAACTGAATATGCACAAGATCCGTCAATTAGTAGCAAGTACTAAGGCAATGGGCTGCAGTCCCACGGAACTTAACATTTCATACATCGTTAACATCGGTTATAACCGGCTCAAACTAGTTTTAGCCGAAAAGTTGCAGCTTAAAGCCCGCGATTAACCAGCCTACAATTTGTGTTGATTGGTGTTGATGCATCATGAAGATAAATTTGAGATCCAACGAAACCGCAGATAATATCAGTGGAATTATAACATTCCTCTCGATTAACTTTGCAATTGGTACTAGAAATCTTGATTAATGATCTATGTCTAACTACGAGTACTATATGGGAGTCGTCTGCGAGTACCTAGTACTTAAATCTTTGTATGATATTGCTTAATTAGTGTATTTATTTTGGTATATTTAGGGAATTATTACTCGCAGTATTATGTTATCTTCTTTCAGATTACTGCTTTTTAGGTTTCAAATAAAAATAACCCTATTACTAAGCTTCAGCTTTGATTCCGCAAGCACTACCGCCACATCTATTTCTGAAATAACAGCAGTCTTACTCGTTTCTGTGTTAGGTAAACTGACGGACATACTTTTCTGAGACGTTGTTACTTAGTAACTTAGTCCTCGGGGGTAGCAACGTCTGCAAACTCAGGTAAGAATCTAATTTTGTTTTGGGTCAATTTCAAATGGTCCATGGACACCAGTGGGGCAGCATGCTCGTTCGCTAATAAAAAACAAAATTTCTGTACTTCTTAACGATGATAACAATCACAAAAATATGCAAAAGGTTGAAGGTGTAGAGTGATTTTAAATGGTTGAGGACCGGCATAAATCCGCTTTGACCCCCATGACAGAAAGGGACCCGTGGTGGATTTCTTCACACCTTTTAAACCAGTACATAATAGCCTCTGGATTCGAATCACAAAGGATTTTTGATCTGAAATTCAGGCAATAAAGTGAAATAAGAAGCCAATGGTCCAAACAAGATCCAACAAGGTCCAACAAGTCCAAACAAGATTCACCAGATGGTAGAACCAATGTTCGACCGTGGCAGTACCACCGCCACACCTATTGCTAGCGTGAAACACTTCTTTCATTTCTGTGGAAGGCTATGGTTGCCGGCTAACTTATCGACGACCATCGACGACCACCGGCGACCATCTTAGTCCTGTGATGGACTTCAGATAGAATCCCTGTTCTATATGAAGTAGCTTACAGATGTCCATGGGTGGCAGTAACTACTTACCGTCAGGTGGACTGCATGCTTGTTTGTTACTTCTTTCTTATAAAAAAGGAACAAATTTTGAAACCTGCTATGTGAAATTTTGGAGCAATTGCTCTTCAAAATCGTTAAGATTTCAAAGTCGTGAATTTTCCGAAATGGTTTCCACCTCTTTCGGGTGATTGGCAATGCAATGCTCCCAGGCATTTCCCGAGAAACCGATGAAGGATCGCATCTGATCCAAGAATAGCTCGTCAGTCGTAGACATAACATTTCATCTCGTTTATTGATTGTTTTCAAAGCATATCTGCCATGTGCGCGATATAGGCTACACAGACGGTAGAACTATAATAAACGGCATATGGCGGTCGACGACATGGAGCGCTAAGCGCGAAACGATAAAACTCCAGTTCTAATAATCTTTAGCGTTAGCGTTTTTAAACTGAAACACACACACAAAAATCACACTGAGAACGAGAATCAAATTTAATCTTATGTGAAAAACAACAATAAACAGATTAGTAAGTTATTACTGCGGCATGCTTGTTTATTTTATGTTTTATGGTAAAATCAGCTTAATTTTTTAATAATTCGACTGGGGAGGCAGGGGAGATCCGCAAGGAAACAGACATTTAACTTTCGGGTATTTTTACGTACCGTAGTTAGAAGACACACTTAGACCACCTTCACACCCATTTGTAGCATGAAGCACTTTTTGCATTTCAGTGGAAGGTAGTGATTGCCGGCTCATTTATATATGAGGCGACCATATTAGTCCTCCGAAGTAGCAACACATTTGTGATCGGCTTTAGAACGGCAGTGGCCGATTTCCATCAAATTTTCAATAATTGTCTACTTTAACTTTTTATATAATGAGTTAACTCGCCGCGCCACGTTACGAGAAGCAAAGTCCGTCTCACATATAATAATGCTTATGCTTAAAGTATGCGACCTCTAACATCCAAAAATAGTATCTTTACTTCTGGATGGCGCCCCGGATGCGAAATATTGGCACATGACGAATGTCTTCAGCGCGTTCTATGTTCTTCCGCGTGTTCATGGAAATCGACATTTATTTGAGCACTCATAGCACTCGGCCAGTACCTCCCAACCTTTTTAGGCCTTGTCTCTTAACATTTTTAATTTTTTTATGCCCCATGCATAATTTTCGACTACGTCAGGCCAGGCCCGACTGCGTCAGAAGGAGTCAGAGACGGGTCATTCTCGAAGAACATTAGCTTTAACATTACAATTCAAAGCAATGTGTCGAGTTCGTTTTCAAGTTCCTCCTTTAACACACTGGAAACACTGCAGTGTTATCCATTACAGTATTTTGTAGGATGTGGTACGGGAGATTATTTTCCGAGGCGTTCCAACTTAGTCCTCGGGGTAGCAACGCAACTTTGACTAACTTCAGGTAAAGCTCCGACTATATTGCGGTTGGTTACGGATGCCCATGGGCGGCAGTGGCCACTTACCGTCTGTTGGACAGCATGTTTCTCTGTTACTTCCAAACTATATATTGAAAATGCGAGAAAGGCTATTTTTTTCTACCCTTCATTCTGGCGATGATTTACTGTATAACGGGCGCCACAAGTACAATGACCAGTAGTCCAATATCTAAACCCAGAATAACAATCTAAATTCTCCATTTAGATCCCTCTTTCTGATTAGGGATCGCACCCGGAAGCCTCTGCGTGAAAGTGGTATGGATTCATGGAAAAAGCCATCAGAAGCATAATACGAATTTATCGATCTACGACTCAAATGGTTTTAAGAAAACCCAAAAAAAAATCAAGAAGATCGAAACTAAATAACGTATAAACTCGCGTCTTCAACGCAATCACTTAAATCAAGTGTGGATTATTTGTTTAGTATCCGAAATGGTTGTTTTCTGAGATTAAAGCAGCATTCCCGGATGAATAAATCAAGAAAATCACTTCAAAAGACAGGTGCGAACACCCGAAGCGCAGACTTAGTCGTAGGACGTTATGTGTTTTTATTTAGTATGATGTTTCTTAAATTTTGTAATGGCGTGATCAGGTTCGTTTCATGTACCCTGTGTTTAATTTTAAATAAGATTAGAATTTTATTTGAGGTTAGCTACATATGCGTTGTTACTCCTGAGGATTAAGTTGGAATTCCTCGGATAAGTATGTCACCCTTACCACGCCCTTCGCATCAAAAGATGTGTCTTTGGTGCCTTCAGAGTCGAAGTACAAAGGTTTCTTTTCCTTTAACCGAATGTAGCAAAAGCCACTAATGTTGTTTTTACTGAAGGTAGGCTTTTTGCACTACCCAGGATTCGTTGTTTCATAGATATATTCATTGTCATTGACTATGGGGTGATAAGGTCAAATCAGTTCTTATTGATTTCACCTTTGATTTTCCTTACAACATGCGTCAATTGTTTTACAAATACTGATTAAATTTCGATTGCACTGGCTGAATCTAGATTCGATTTTGATCAAGGTTTTCAATTTGTCGCCCCACACATTGAATTGTTTTCGAACATTGATACTAGCATTGAATTTTTTCTTATTATCATCTGCCTGTCCAAAGAAATTACATGCCTATTTTAAAAAGTTACAATTCTTGTTGTTTTCTTCTATATTTCTATAAATATGTTATTTAATTTTGAGGCGTCATTTGGTACTATCATCTTTTTTTTTACTTTATAAAATGATCATTATTGCATCTGTCAAAATGTCACAGACGTCTATTGCATTTTTTATAAATTTCATTTGCATCAACCCTGATAAATTTGCTGCGGAAAATATAATTAGAATGCGCTTCAATCAGCATCGATTCTGCTTTTCTTTCCAACAAGATCCCTTCAGAAAACAAGAGTGTTAATAAACACGTAGCAGGCGCGTTTGAAAATACTCCTGAGCTTGTAGGTCAGTTATTTTCGGCAGTCACAACTCTTTGTCAATGGCAGCCGACTAGGTCGCCATCATTAAACCAAGTTCATTAAACCCCTGAAATTTTAAATACTGATAGATTATCAGGATTTACAATATTAGCCTTAGCCAAGACATATTTCTAAATGATTTAACTGTTTTATCTGCATATTTTTATCTGCATGTTTGTTTCTGTTATGATTAAATAAAAACACAGCCGTATATAATCCTCCTTTTTAAAATGGCGATAATAATTTTAGTTGTAAGTTAATGAAAAAATCTAAATAAAATATCTTATTTGGATCAGGTTAACGAAATTAGGGTTCATGACCAATACTCATACTGTGCTGTTTATCAAGACCTTGTGTCTTTCAAAACCCGGTACACATGACCTTGGAAGTATTTGCAAAGTAATATTAAACCTTTTGATAAAATGATGAAGTAGTAAACAGGTATTCAGTCCACTTGATGAAGACCAGATCACCACAGTGGGTAATTTATGTAATTCAAAAATAGTGCAAAGTTTAGATACTCACTAAACTTTGCACTTAGTTATGTGTTGTATTGTGTTGATATAGTTAAAGTTGTGTGTCGTGTATTGAACCTATAAAAAAAACGAACTACGTAAAGACGTAGGGTAGATAGGTTAACTCGAAACTAAACGCAAGTCCTTGAACGCGTTACTTAATAACTTTAGTTATTTAAGACGAATCGATTTAAAAAATACTTGAGACATAACCAATATTTATAGTGTATTTGTATTGTAAAGAAACATTTAGTAATAACCACCTCGAAGTAATAACAATGTTAAAGCCAGTGTATTACGATCGGGGAGGTACCACTGCCGCATCTATTCTATTCTACATCTACCTGCCAACACTCTTTCTTTCTGTATATGTTCGAAAACATCCGAAATTCGAAACCATCTATTTCTAACGTGAAGAAGTTCATGCGTGACACCTCACGCCCTTGCCCGAGCCGGCAACCACATCCTTCCACCGAAGGATGTAGTTGCCGGCTCATTTATATATGAGGAGGAACATCTCAGTCTTGAGAAGTAGCAACACATCTGTGATTGACTTCAGATAGAACTCTTGTTCTGTATGAAGTTGTTTAGAGATGTCCATGGACAGTAGTGGCCATTTACGTCAGCTGACTACATGCTAGTTTGCTATTCCAATGGGATAAAAAAAGAAAAAAGCAATCTTCAATATATATATTTTTATTTTTCGCTTTAAATTTAAAATAAAGTCTATTCGTCTTTCTATATTGATAAACTGTAATGGCCTTCAGGACTTCTTTATCATACAACAATGTATGTATCAGACAGAAACTGGTTACTGAAAAGTCACATTTTCACTTTTAAATGTAACTAATATAAAAAAAAAAATCAGACAGAAGATGGAACAATTCTATTTTGGAAAATTTTATTTTTGTAGAAGAAACAGATTATTTCGTACTAGATTTCGGTTGTGACCGTAATTGATTTAATGAATATTTAGAATGATCAAAGCATAGTCTGAAATTTTAGGTTTTAGAGCAGTTTTTTCAAAATAGCGTAACAAACATCGGAAAAGCTGTTTTCGCGTTGCAAAAGCTGTTTTGTTACCAGAAGCATTCCGATTTTCTTACTCATGAACTGAAGTTTATTGTTTTTCCTTGTTTTGATCATTGAGCGCTAAATACATCCGTTTCGTGACTCACCTCGAACATTTTTTAAGCAAGTAATAAATAAGTTTTCAGTCAGTAGTCCAATTGCGGATGCTAGGAACAGACCGTTTGAAATTCTGTATTTTTTAATCTGTGCCGTTTTTACGAGAATGTAACTTTTTGTTCTTTCCTGTTTATTCTGTGATATTTTTTGAATCATTACGGACGAGTGATAATAAAAGTTGTGATATTAAAAGAGATATTTTTTTAGAATTTTCTTTAATTTATTTTTTAGTTTTTACTTCGTTTTAAGTGTTTTGTAATGCGTACTCCTAATATCGATCATGAATCTAAATTATTGCACGGTAATTATCATTTTCCATTTTTTTAATATCCGATCTTGTTTTAATTTTTGTAATATTTTTATTATCGAAATGACAACCTAATTCTAGGAGATATTTGATTAGTATTTTTTTAGATATTGTTATACATTACTGGATTTTATCAAAGTAACATTTTTTAAAACCCTCTAATAGACCCCTAAGACAGATAACAATATCCTAAATAGGGCTCAAACACATCTTGAGGTAGCATTTAGTCCTTATATAGTTAAAATCCATATTCTCAATCAAAAGTTATAATATTTCTAAGTAATAATACATTTTTAAAACTCGGGCGAAACAGCGGTCCACAGCTAGTATCTTAATAAGTGGTTTTAAATTTATTTTATTCAGTTTCCCTTTCCACGTATCCGTACCGAGGAGCGCGATAGTTTGGCAAGTTGTCTGATCTATTTCCGTTCTGTTGGCAGAGAGCAAGGAGCGGCTGCAACGCGCGCCCTTCGAGACCGCCCTGCATCACGCCGGTAAGTAAACTATGCTGTACTTATAAGTTTTAAGGAACCATGTATTGTGTGTTTTGGATTCGTGACCGCCACATTTATATTTAAATTATCGTCAACTCATTATTGTAGGTACCCACTGATGGGCACAGGTCATCTCTCAGAATGAGAGAGTTTTAGGCCATAGTCCACCGCGCTGGCCAAGTGCGAATTGGTAGACTTCACACA
>DWNE01006984.1:0-12615 GCA_018249875.1 Cecropterus toxeus
GATGCTCACTCACTCACGTATTGACTAAACGTACAGCCAATACTACTGAAGGTAGAAACATGAAAAATTGACAAGAGACAATACCTTTTACGACGTAGACATCAGCTAAGAATGGATTTTTGAAATTCTACCTCTAAGAGGGTTAAGTAAGGGATGATAGTTTGTATGAAAGTCCGTCAATTTTAATACAATCTCAATATAACTTGGTACATAGCTTTGTCATTTGATATAATGGAATACTCCTTATACAGTTTTTGGAAAATCAACGTAACTAACGTAAGAAATAACACAAAATCATTATCAGATCTAGGTTTTTCATTTGTAGGTCTTGATCCAGCTGGAGATAGACTTTTAAAGGAATAGATGGTGAAAAATAAAGTGTTACCTCTTTGAATACACCACTGTGACTCAAATTACTGATGAGTGTCAGAATGTTGTTTTTGAAATCTACTTTGTTACTTTATTTGTGTGTGTTTTACATTATTGAACAATGGCTATAATTAGGTACTTACCTATTAGTATGGAAACAGGTTTGTGTTCGTGTATAAGCGTTATTGAGAGATGGTTCGCCTTTTTGCTTTCCAGCGCTTCTATTTCCATTAAGTGAAATCCATTGTCAACCTGATGAATACATCAATTAAATAATATACCAGAATAACATATTGACATAATACAATGTTATACCTACTATAATAGCCAATAAAAAAAGTGGTTTCTACAGTCATAGCCCCTATATTGGGATTTTCTCGTGTCTTGGTTACCATGGACACACAAAGATTTATACAAACACCCAGACCCAGAATAGAAATCAAAACAAATCATTTAGATGTACATATATGTCTGGCTAAGAAACGAACCAGGCACTCACTGCATGTCAAACCGGTATAGTGCCCGCTCTGCCACATGAGTTGTAAAATCAGTACTTTATAATTGAATTTGCAAGGTGGCAACTACTCTAGTGGGAAGCAATTTTGGTGGAAGGGTCTAGTTCTGGTTCACTTTCATTTGAGGCAACCATCCTAGTCGTCGGGAGTAGCAACGCATGTGTAATTCAATTCAGATAGAAACTCTGTTCTATGGAGAATAGCTTACAGATGTCCATGGGTATCAGTGACCACTGAAATGAAATATCTAAATTTTTTTGCCATAGCCAATTTTTACTTTTAATTTTTTAATATTTCATTTTGAAGATCTGGCAAGAAACTTCTGGCAGAAGCAGTTTTGTCTTTTTCTTTGTAGCACTTTGTATTTTTTAACCATCTTGTTTATTAGATGGACAATAAAAGCTAGCTCCAGTATCTTGCCTTACCATCCATTGGACTGCGTGCCTTTGTTCAATTAATAGGTAATTTAAAAATACTTACTCTGGTGGGTACTTTTGTTGTTGTAATAAATATTCTATATGCTGTCACAACCTGTAATAAATAATTACTTTTTGCTTGACAAAATTTTTGTAAAATTAGCTCTTTTCCTTCCGCACTTACTAACTATAAATATACGTAAATTATATAACTATTAAACATGAAATACATTTAAACATAAATATATTTAATAACAGTAAAGTGATTATATATGCAACTTCAAATCTATAAGTTATATAAAAAGACATAAATGGTTCTAAATCTACTTTGTCAAATGTGTAATTGCAAAATGTTTATGTATGTAACATCTTATATGTTAATTATGTAGGTCATGTTATTAACAGTTGATAATCTCCATATTTGTGGAAAAGAATTCCTATTGCTAGAAAACTAAACAACAACATAATCAATCAAAAAAATTGCGTAAATAGTAAGTTGTTATCAATCAAAATTTAAATGGTCTTATCACATACATCTCTTAACACAAGTTGTAGGTAGCCTTATCATTGTGGACAATATAGTATGTAATGCTTGTGAATAATATATTTTTGTGATAGAATTCTTTGAATGAAACGAACAGTTTTCCTTAAATGCAGTGCTGTACATTTTATAATTATGATTATAACGGGTAATCAAAATTTCAGATAAAAAAATACCCCATAATTATAAACAGAAAAATAGAAATATTTACAGAGATCAAATACATTTTGTTAATACTAAGATTATCTATAAATACAGAATCAAATGACTCCCAGCAAGTCCTTGTACGAATAATGTACATGTATGAGCACAATGTACTGCAAAATAGAATAAGGTAATCAATTCACCAATGGAAGATATTACTGTGGGTGTAAGAGTAAGCACACAGACAGATGGATAACACAGACGACCAGACACACCTACATGAGTCACACTATTGTCCAGAATTTATCAATTGCTCCCACTGCCTTAACTACTCACTTGCTTAAATGATCATGATTACTTTGTGTTCTTCATATACAATTTGTACATAACTATATATATTTAATCTTTTATATATGAAATATATAAACAAATTGAATTTTATGTGATATTCACGTTTATCAACTATTATGATTTTTTACGAATTTTTTGAATGACTATTAAATAAACGTATACATAAATAGCAAATGATGTGGAGGAAATAAGCTAAGATACTCACTAAAACTCGGTTGTCAACCTTATCACCTCTTGATTCCATACGAATAAGGGATTTATATAATATTTTCACATTTTTCCCTAAAACATTGGTGATGCTCTCTAGAAACAAATGTTGAAAAATCAAAACAATAAAATTCACATTCAACCATATTCGTGACATACAATAACTAATCAACACGTATTTATATACATGAACACAAAAAATAAGTAAACATACGATACGTACCGCTCAATTCGGAAGATATTTGCGATTTTGTTGACATTTTCGTGATTTTCTTCAATGTCATTACTACAGTGTAGAGTTATTTACTTTCAAAGCAGTCTACTTCCATAATCGGCAATATTATTTATGTAATAAAATAAATAGAACGAAACCATTCATAGATTTAAATGAAGCACATTGTAATAATTATTGAAAAAATATAGTATTGACTGAAAACCACTCCACTACACTACACCGTCACACAGTCTCTTAATTTTCTTACACACACACAATTCACACAATACGTACAGCACACACATTACCACAGATGGCACAGATAATAAAAGCAAAAGTAAATGTATGTAGCTGATACAGCCAAGCTACACAAGTAACACTGCATAAATATGCAGCTTACATTACTAAATAGTAATGTAAGTTGCATATACACAACATTGAAATGGTCTTTTTAGCGACAAGCACTAGAAATTATTATACCATTTGTATATTCACTACTGTAATTAAGGATTAAATTCCTAAATAAATGATTAAATAAATAAAAAATAAAGTGTTTATTAAGGGAAAATAAAAAAAATATTGGGTTTAACTCATCACGTCGACGATTACGCTAACGTAACAATTTAAAAAAGTTATAATATAAGCTTTTACCATAAATACATGAAATAAAAGTTTTATAAGTTAGTTTTTCGATAAGGTGAATGTTTTTTTATGGAACGGAAGGGCGTGTTAGATCCTTCAATTGTATGATGATGTATGAATGAAAACATTTAGATTGTGGAGGCACCAACTCTATCAGTTGTATTTTTTTTCAAAATAACATTATTCTGATTTTAATAAAATAAATACTTTATTAAATTTACTAACCTAACTGGTAATAGTTTTGAACGAAATCTGTTTTGAAGCCATTTCCCTTTATTTTATATTAACGAACTTAATTGAAAAAATAAAATCATCAATAATTATGTTGACACGTAGGTGGTATTTTGTTTCTACTTTTATAACTAATCATTGATATTATTTATTGGCTAATTTGATTTGTGAAATTTAAATTTACGAGAATTATATGGAAAATAAAAATTCCTACAATAATTTTCACGAAAAATAAAAGACAACATGCTATGGCACCTTCTTTAACAAAAATCAGATTTATATAAATATAAACTGTGCAATTATCTACATATCTACTCTTAATTATCTGTACATATTTGTAATTTTATGGTTTGGTTTCATTTTATCAACCACACAAAATAACAAACATTTTATTATTAATATTAAAATTCCTTGATACCGCAGTTCGAGATGAGTTGTTATATAGATTAGGATAAAATATATTAAACAATGAATAAGAATTTCGAGCGGTGTTCGCATTGCAATCGTCGCAAATGGCTCGCAACAGGGTGTCTTCGCAAGTGGTTGAAACCAATGGAATGTAAACATTTACAACGGACGATTGATAACAAACTAGATTTCAACAATTCTGATATAGTGAATTGTGTATTTTTACCAGAACGTAAACCATCAGTGAACACGAGTAAATTCGTAAAATTCTGGAAAAACAAACTCTTCCTAACTGGCAGCGTAAGATCACTGCAGCGATATTTTGGTAATAAAAACAATGATGGTGAATACATTTGTAACTATAACAAAAGCAGTGATCCGTGTTCATCTTCAGACAAAAGGCTTACTGCCGGTGAGATTCGAAAGGACTCGGAGCCCGAGCGGCAGATCATGAAATGCCAGCATTCAGATGGTCATTCTGTTCTTCGAGGACATCATCAGCATTCATCCCTAGAAACCTGTGCTATTTATTGCCAATTGTCCAAGTAAGTTACGTGGAATTAATTTTCAATTGGCAGCAGTCCAAAAGTTAAAATGAAAAAATGGTAACAATTTTCCACTTTCAGCATTAACCCGCTATTATATTTATTTGTTGGCAAATATGTAATTCCTACCTACTGTATATTTTTTAAAATATCTTCAACATGATAGGTGCTTTATACGGCTCAGCTACGTGATTAATAAAAACTGCTATTTCTAGTTATAGTGCATTAAAAAAATGTTTTTTATTATAACTAAATGATTTTCTATTTCATTTCAGGCATGGCTGGTACTGGGGAGGAATAACTTCTAGCGAAGCTGAAAAGCTTTTGGCTGGACAACATGACAATGTATTCCTCGTGAGGGACTCGTATGACTCGAGACATATACTCTGTGTCTCCTTTCGTTGTGTGGGTCGCACATTACATGCCCGCCTTCGACATGCCAATGGACTGTTTTCATTAAACAATGAAACATTTGTGCCCCCAAATCGAATATCAGAACATTGCGCCACAGTGGATGTCAAATCTAAACTGTTTGAAATGCCCGTTAAACTCGCGAGACCCTTAAACAGGTACTTTTTTACAGCAGAGCATGTCAAAATATGTTTGAATATAAAAGATTATATACACATGTTTTTGGTTTCAGATTTGCAAGACTGGACTCCTTACAAATGATCTGTAGGTTTGTAATTAGACAAACTGTGTCCGAAAATGCTTGGGAAAGGTTACCATTACCACTAAATCTTATATCTTATGTGTCTATGGGCAGTGACTATATTGTACCTTCATAGTATACAGAATGCCTTGTAGTGCCTTGTTACTTGTAATTTGTAAGTAGGTATGTACTGATTAGCACCTCTTACACCTAAGCCTTAATTTACAATGATTATCAACATATCTTACTAGCGACTATGTACATATAAAATGTTTATATGTTTATACAGAATGAAAATGTTAATATTTTATAACAATAAATAATGACTATACTTTGTGTTTTTATTGCATTGCATTATGAAACATTTCTGTGTGAGAGTTCTGCAGTTGAGACTAAAGTTTACAAGTGCCTCAAACCATTATTGCCCAAAAAATGTGCAAAATGTAAATATATATTTTTTATTACAAAAAAAAAATACTTTATCGTTTTATATTTAAAATATTTAATATAAAGGCAATATAATTAAGACATAGACTATACAATTTTAAAAAATGGCGCCGCAAACAGGGGAAAAAGTTGATAGTGACGTCTTTTTTACTATTACGACAATATGGGTATCAAATGAGTGCTAGTAGATCATTCTAACAATATAATATTTTTACTTGACTATTTCAACAAAAACTCACAGCATCACAAAACTTAAATATATCATTATGACCAAAAAAGTTTTAAGCAGTCTGACTCTTTGTTTCAACATTTTTAACAATGTTACTAGTTAATAAAGTGGAATTAGCAGTCCGGGATACATTCCATCTGATGCTAAATGGCCATTGCCACTATGGAAACTTCTAAATGATTCCATATAAAATTGGGGTATTCTTTGAAGTCGTCCACGAATGCCTTGTGATATTTTCAATTTTATATCTCATCTTACAACCCGAAACAGCTGTGCTAAACACTACTGTTATAAAGCAAACAAGTGCAACGGCGTTGCCCCCAAAGTAATACTACGAAAGGTTCTAAGAACCTGTTGGAATCAAACACTTATAATATCAGTTTCTTATATCGGTATCCCCTTTGTCTTTAACACACTCTGCAAATATGTTAAGTGTATATTTATTACGTCTCCAGAGATAAAGCCCTGTGTAATAGACGAAAAGACAGCAGAGGATTTCTTACTAGAGCTAATAGTTTTACCATTTAGCACGCCATACTATATAAGCTTTAAATTCAGTATACCTAAGTCAAGTTATAAAATGCCAAGCAAATCCTGCATATTTTGATACGAACAGTAGTACGATAGTAAATGACTAATTTCTAGTTAATTATTTCCTCTTCATGCGTAAGTACCTCTTAGTCCTTATCACAATTATTTTTATTTAGTAGTATGCGAAACCAGCACGAAAATAGTGTTTCATAATTTAGTTAGGTAGTGGTGGTATAGTTACTGTTTTATATTGTGAGTCAATTAGCAGCAATAAATTTCATTCAGTTTAATAAAACAATTGTAACAGGTAATTTAAATTTGGCAATAATAATAGTGACTAAAGGTCCGAGATCATGGAAGGCCATTCATATCGCAATTCTATTCATCAAGGATGTCATCAAAACGTATGTCAGCAAAGTTGTAGTTATTGCCAAATGTTAAAGTAAGTAAAAGTTTACAGATTTCTTTGTGTTATAACTTCGGCGGCGCCACATTTATTTCCTAATCTTATCAGCAGTGATCTCATTGCTACAACTCGATTTGAAGGGTATAACCACCCTTTAAATATTTTTTTACGAAATAATAATCACACACCTACATGAACCGTTCACTAGATTTTACTGCGTCGCCCATTTCATCACTTTGGTGAATGGATTTTTTCAGGTCTTCGTAAACTTATCTAAAAAGTGTTCTTAAGGCTGATTATCTATATTTTTTTACAGATGTGGCTGGTACTGGGGAGGAATAAGTAAGAAAGAAGCTAGTGAACTTCTGGCCGAGGAAGATGATAATGTATTCCTCGTGAGAGATTCATCTGACTCAAGACATATACTCTGTGCCTCATTTCGCTGTATGGGTCGTACCATTCATGTCCGCTTTGAACATGCCAATGGACTTTATTCTCTGGATAATGAAACATTTGTACCACCGAGTCAAATATTGGAACACTGTACTGCTGTAAACATCGAATCAGTACAACTGAGAGTTCCAATCAAACTTACGAGACCAATAAACAGGTACAATATTCAATATTCTTATGTAATAACTAACAGGATTTATCGGTACGATGAGGCATATCCCAAAGGGCTGACGTGAGGTACGGAGCTCCCTCCACTGTGTTAGTGTGTTTTGGTCGCACGTTAACACAGGCCACTTGTGTTGGTCTCGCGATCATATAACGCCATACGATAGATGTTTTTGATCGTTCGTTGTTCTGTTTTAGCCATTGTGACAACCAACCCCGGTCTTACACGTACGGTGTTACTTCTACTTCAGCAGAAGATAGGGGCTTCTGCTGAAGTAGAAGTAACACCGTACTTCTTTTCTGAGAAGTAAGCTTAAGTAGCTTCATTATGGGACAAAATAATCAAGTTTTAGTCGCTTACTGTTGGAGTTACACGAAAATAAAATAGGGACCTTCCGGATGGAAAATTAAATCGCTATTGACCTTATTTTTTATTTAAAATGGAAATAGGTTTGCAAAGTTGAATAGCCTAAGTACATTCACGCAAAATTCCATATAAATAGGACCGATAGTATTGTGTTATCTTGTGTGATTGAGTAAAAAAGAGACACAAACTATCTCATTATTATACATAAATAATTAAATATAGATATAAAATAGTCGCAAGCTCAAAGTCGCTCAGCGAGCTGTGGAGAGAGCTATGCTCGGTATTTCCCTACGCGACAGAATTCGAAATGATGAAATCCGTAGGAGAACAAGAGTTATCGACATAGCTCTCAGAATTAGTAAGCTGAAGTGGCAATGGGCAGGCCACATCGTTCGTAGGATAGACAACCGATGGGGTAAAAGAGTCCTCGAATGGAGACCACGTCTGGGCAAAAGGAGTACAGGCCGCCCCCCGACCAGGTGGACTGATGACCTGAAGAAGACGGCGGGCTACCGCTGGATTCAGATGGCGCAGGGACGGGCGGAGTGGCGCAGATTAGGGGAGGCCTATGTCCAGCAGTGGACTTTAAAGGGCTGATAGATAGATAGATTGCAATACTGAGTTCGGCGGAAAGTTCCTAACTTGACAAATGCAAAACCCCTTTGTGCGCACAAATGGAACGGCCGTATGCAGTTAGCTGAATATAAACCCTTCGCTTTGGAAAGAAAGTATTCAGGCGGCCGTCTACCTAATATCCGTCAGAGGACGCACTGTGGGTATTGAGGTAGCTAGCGATGGGCCGGGTGTTAGTTGCATATGGTTTACATGGTATTGATGTACGGTATAATATAGCACTGTGCCACAAGCATATCTACCTACGGTCTATATTATATATGAAGGATCTTTTTTGAAATTGAAGTGCAAACAAGCGTTTGTTTCACCTGCTTGTCAATGTCGCCCATGATATAGCCGGACACCACAACCTTTAATCGAAACGCAGGAACTGCTTCACGCTAGAAATAGATGTGGAGGTGGTACATCCCCTGTAGAATTACACTATACCACCTGGTAAAGCATTAGCTCTTAAATTATTTACATTTAACAACACGTGTTTGTTTAGTATATCTCCATTTATTATAAGACTTCTGCCAAGTTTAACTCGAAGGCAAATCGGAACGCATTATCGTTATTCAACGTGTAAAAAGTTAACAACGAGTATTTATGTGCTCCTGAAATTTTATTTGTACACATTAAACAACGCCGAAAACATGAAAGTTCGTAATGAGGCGAGTTTGCTTATCAAGCTGCTACATATTTGGTTGAACCTTTGTTTTCAAGTCATATAAACTAACATTAACTAAGTTTAACCTACAATATGGGATAAACGACTGTATTACTCGTAGCACACAATTTTGATACATGAACGATTAACAATAGATTCAAATCTGATGTTATTTTTTTGGTAACAGTAAGTATTACTAATAATAATAATATACTTTATTGTACCCAAAAAAAAACAGAGAAATCATACAATGAAAATTTATAAATTTTAAAATACAAAAGCCGGTCTTATGGCTAAACAGCGATTTCTTTCAGACAACCTTAGGGTGCGGAGTTAAGTTAGTATAAGCATATAGAATAGGTAGGGTGCAATAAGCAATTTTATAAAATACTAATTAAGGAAAAAGTTATAAATAACCTAATAAACACAGTAACAGTTTTAAAAAGAGTCAAGTTAAAAGCAGGAAAGAAGCATAAAAGCATAAAGATAGGATTAAAAACTGGAATAGTTAAAGCGTTAAGTAATGGGATTTAACGAGGTTTTAAAAGGAAAATAGGGATTGGGCATTACAAATTGATACAGGGAGGGAGTTCCATAGATGAATGGCTGACACAGTAAGAGATTTTTTATAGAATGATGTGGAAGGAGTATAGAGAGTAAGATTTTGAGTGGAGCGAAGAGATCTATCATGAGACAGATGGAGAAAAAGGAAACGTTCCTTGAGGTATGGTGAGGAAGTAGGATTAAATAGTATACAGTACAGAAGAGACAGAATGTGAGCATTTCGACGAAGAGGAATTGGGAGCCACTTGAGTTTAGCGCGAAATTCTGATACATGGTCATATTTTCGTAAGCCGTATATGAACCGTATACACATGTTTTGAAGGCGTTCAATCTTATTTAATTGCTCCTCGGTAATATCATATTAAATCGCAAGTAACAATATAAAATGAAATGAAACATTTTATTTTTGCATATGCCTACAGGAGCACTTACAAGTTGTCAGTTACAATATTTTTTCTTACACTAGCACCGGATTGGAACACGACCTTAACAGAGAAGATTCGGCCAGAAACACAGCGGGTTTGTCTTTAGCTTTCTATTACTTTGTATTTCTTTAATGATCTTGTTTAATATATGGACAATAAAAGGTAGCTCTAGTATCTTACCTTGCAGTTGATTAAACTAGAGGCTTGTTTATATACCATAACATACTGAAACACACACATGGTGTACAATAAATCTATACTAAATGTATATATTCGAAAAATATGTTGCTTCCTTTCTCTAACTCGTTAATTCAGAGCCTGTTGAAGTCGACAGGCGAAACCATTTCGAAATGAACGTTTGGTGACTCGCCATGTTTCTTTTTCCTCGATATTAAATAACAACTGAAAACGCTTTTCCTTTTGTGCTCGAATCTATTTTTGTTTAACAGTTTACGCCATGAATTGACCCAAATATTATTTATACCACAACATAGAAGTGTAATAGAATTTTGTCTTGTTGTTATGGGTATTAAATATTAGTGTCTGCCCCATGATCGACTACTTTTATGTTGGCATATTATATAATATCTATTTTTCCTTAATATTATTTTTTATTGTACTATCATCACTGGGTTGGAAATATATGGATCAAATTGACGAGCACAAGTGATTTTTGAATTAATTAAACTTCCATTATAAACCGTGGATTAAGTATATTTTCGTTCATAGCTCCCATACGTCTTTACTATTTTCATCAATCTTCATTGGAGATGCGCTGGTACCCAGCAGTAGGAAAAAGGGATGCAGTCAATTTTACCATGTCAAAATAACAGGTAGGCAGGTTGCATAAATGTTAAAGATAAAATCCCGAATATAGCAGTATTCGTGTCCCAAATTCAGCGGGAATATTGAAATGTTTTGATGGTAAATAAAACTGAAAACCAGAAATGGAAATCTAAATATACCTCGCTGCTAGTGAGAACGTTATTGTGGTTACCTGTTTTCGTAGAAAATATTACAGTTTTACATACAGTTTGATGAGTAAACGTAAAACTGTGAAGTTCCTTAGAATTTTGTAACCTTAGGGAAAATTTTTTTCCTCGTAATTCGTAACTGACGAACGATCGATTTTTGGCCAAAGCCAAAGCAAAAGCCGAATGTTTAAAAACTATGGGAAAATCAATTCCACATTTTCTAAATGTAAATAGTATACCAATTTGAAAATCTTTTGTAAATAAGTATTAAAAACACGCTTTCGTAGGTGCCATGGACACACAACGACAAATACATAAACACCCAGACCCAGAAAAGAAATCTCATCATTCCCATTTCTGTCTAGCCGGAGATCGAACTCGGGACCCGCTGCGAGTCAGACCGGTAGTCAAACCGTTCCGCCACGCGGGTATTATGTATAAACAACTTCTAGAGTTGATTACAATTACTTTGCAACTTGTCAAATGACAACGTTTGGAAATATTGTTAATTTCAAGTACAACTGGCAAAGACAACCTTCTATAATCTCGATGTACTGCATTCGTTACAGTTTGTTTAATGTTTTCGCTTGATAGAAACCTCCGGCTTCGGCTAAAACTTCGGCCCATTTTGGCCGAAGGTTGTGTTGAGGGTGGTTTTTTTGGCTGAAGGAAGCTTCGACTTTGGCTTCCAAAGCCGAAGCTTCGGTTAGACACTACTTGTATTTAAACCCAATTATACTTTTTATTATATAAATAGCAAACGAGAAAAACTGATGGATAGTGCTCTACCACTTTCCATTTTACCTGAAATTGACTAAAGATGCTATTCCGATTGCTATTCATGAGAACTAAGTTAAAACGTCTTGTATGTTTCCCTTACCACACCCATCAAACCAAAATATAGCAGCTATTTTATTAATTTGGCTGAAATAGATCGACCCACTAAAGCTCGCATTTGGCCCTTTAATTATCCTTGGTTTTTGTTCGTCAAAAATTAACACAACCAGTATTTTTTTAATCTCAATTTGAATATTTTTACACAAAATTTAAATTTATTGTTATATTCATATATTAGTGTAATACACACATAGATTGAGTATCTAAACATTGGATCTCTAGGCAACTTAATTGCCAATTTGTAAGTGACATGGGACTTTAATCCGGGTCAACTATTTTAACTTTAAATCTCATCGGAGAGCGTGTAAATATTCGATAACGCGTTTAATTATTGCCTTATTCGCAGATACAAAGTTGATTCAAAATAACTTGTGTGCAAATTCTCATTGTGTGTGAATTTTTACCCAGCTGCGTATGTATGTAAGTATGTATGTATGTATGTTTGTATGTATTTAGATATGTATATATGTATGTATGTATGTACGTATGTATGTATGTACGTATGTATGTCCATTTCTTCGGCACGCGCTAAAGCCCAAACTGCATGACGGACAGGACGTATGACATATCATTAGAATCGTTTCAGTTTGCAAGGTGACATAGGCTATATATTTTAAAATGGCGCTTGGAAATAGAGGCA
>DWNE01006985.1:0-12614 GCA_018249875.1 Cecropterus toxeus
GAAGTCGCGGGTGCATGTGTTCACATATAGGTGATAAATTTATAACCCTCCTTTGGCAGTTGAGTAATAAACCCAGATATGTAGCACCAAGAATTGCAGCAATTTTTTTAATGCCCAACGAAGTGGGCACGGGTCTGCTAGTTACGTAATAAAATCATTATGTGTCTTATTCAAACTACGTTCCAATTCGAAAATATTAGAATGTTTTTGATCGGATTCGGTTAGGATTTCAGATTGATTTTTGTTTTCAGATTGATTTGGATTACCGATAGTTTCGCTTACGGTTACGGAGTTTCATACTATCGCCCCTTAGAAAAAGGTAATAAGTGCCGAATATAAATTAAGCAATAAAATATGTTCATATTCAAAACTTGAAATTTTGCTAAGTTTGTAAAGATATACATTGGTACTTTACATATAGACTTTCATATTTTTACATTTAACATTCTTCTAAGTCTAGCCTTATATGAAAACGTACTTAGAAGTATAGTGAACATATTTTTACATATGTGCTTATAATCATGGTTCTCAAAATATTCCGGGCATCTAATATAATATCAGTTTCGGCGTAAGCGTTGTAATTTCAACATTTTACAGTAGGCGGCAGTACCGTTTGATCGAGGACTTCTTCGTTTTTAAGAAAAAAAACCGTTTCAGAGTAAATAAACTACTCAGGCATTTAGTATATTTGCGTTTGTCCAGTGTGTTTAGTGTGTTTTCAATTCTTTTAAGATATTAGATTTAATAGTAGAATAAAATAGTTTGATGGATACGAGAACAAAAATGTTATTTTTTGTATACCTATTGAACAAAGCTATAAATTCGTTTTGAAAAACTATTTTTACTCAGAATATTTATATGGCAAGGGAGGCATACAGATTCAAGGTCTTCCGATTCAGATAAGGTGTAGCTACGCTATTGTGGCTGGCTTCACGGAGGACTAAATACACATTTTCACAGGTGGCAGTTTTCATAAGGTAGAATTCACGCTCTTTTGTTTCTACTATGCAGTATACTAGCTTATTTTTGCGGCTCATGCCACATTTACCATGGTAATTAGTATCACAGCCATTAACCAGCCCAAGATCTAGGGGGGTGGTGGCAAGTCAGGGCCTATACCCCGGGCGGCAATTTCAGAGGGCAGCAAATTCAAACCTTGCAAACGAATGCGGAATCAATAATTGGTTTAACTTTGACCATTGGGACGCCTAGTCAATGAGAAGTGGAACTCTTGATACGTATACGTTTTAATGACCACCAATTATTGGACATTTGATGGCTGAAATGATGGTAAAAAGAAATTCAGTTGGGCAGGGGCGGCATTTTTAAGTTTTTGCACCGCCTAAAAATAATTGAAGTTCCGGGGCTGCCATTAACCAGGTCATGAACTATCTTTTTGCTAGATTTTAGCAAAATCCAATTAATAGTTTTGCGTGGAAGAGTAACAAACATAATAACATCCTCTCAAACATTATAATATTAGTAAGATAATAATATTATGAATATTATGGCAAGATAGTTGATCAAAAGAATTCTTTTGAGACGTCCCTGTGGCAATGCGTGTGACGGGAATAAAAATGTTTCGAATCTTCTTCCATGTCAGGTATTTATCCTGGAGTTTGGTATTCACAATAAAATATGTTTACCTAGGATTGTTGTTGTGATTTCTATTCTGGTTTATATTCGCGAGTCAAGGTCTGTTTTTATTATGTTACATGAAAAAATCTTATATCAATAACATTGCTGAGACAAAAATGTTATGGAAATGACCACAAAGTTAGCGACCTGTTTTATCTTTTTTTTTTCTTCAGGATCAAATCAACTAACGTCAAGTTGGGTAACTTTTAACGATATTTTTAGTTTTTTTTTTAATATAAAAGAATGGAATAACCTTATTATAATTATGTTATAAGTGACCTTTTATACCGAGATTTTGATTATTTAACTGAATTTCCAAGTATATAGAAAAAAATAGAGAAAATTAGGCTTTAGAGAGCATTCAAAGTTACCTTAAGTTGAATACCACGGGTAAGATAGAACTCTTATTATTCAAAATAGAATTATAAAACCTGTTTTTATTTAAAGTTACAATGAAATTCAAAATTACCCAACTTGCCTCTTGCCAATGTTATACCTATATCATCTTTAAGTTGGCCATAATAGTATCCAAAACCGTAGTTATATTATTTAACTCTATCCTAACAACTATGAATATATCAATTATATTTATTTGACCTCAATTTTCTACTAAAATATTAAAAGTTAGCAGCGCCATAGTCCTTGTTTTAGTACAATCACAGTCACGTCGAACCTCGGAGTCGGAAAATACAAACCCTAACAATTACTATAACAAGCAAACGGAAGACCATTATCATATTTCTGGCATAAAATCTCAAGTACCTACAAGTCCCGCCTAACAAGCCCCTTCTCGGTAAAGCATAGGAACTTGACTACATTGTTCTCAAAGGATAAAACTTGTTATAACGGAGCCAGAACACATTTTAAACCTACGTTTTAAGAAATCGGGTCTGACCTTATACGTACACGTGACATTTATTTTGACAAATAAATTGCTGTTTTAAATGTAATACAGCTTGATGTAAGGAAGCGGTCACCATACTTGTCTGACACGCAATGGGTTTTGGGTTCGATCCCCGGCCAGAAAGACATGTGAATGATCAGTTTAGATTCTATATTTATTTCGAGGTGTTTGTATATTCTTTTATAGTCTTTGTGTGTCCATGGTACAGGAGAAAATCGTAATGTATTACTCATAGTCGTCTATGTATTCCGTGGTTTGATTCTTAAGGGTTCTTCACGAAAATATTTTTGTCTGTTTATTCGAAGAGTTATGTCTCTGCTTAAGAGCCTTTTATACGAGAATTCAAATTAAATCTCAGGATTCGCAATGCAGTTTAGGCTGATTAAAACTCTAGTCTTGTTAATTCCTCTAATAATGCTATTTATGATTGATTATATAGTTCGTAGAGTATGCTATCAGGTAGAATAATAAATCGATTGTTACTTTTACTTAATGTTAGAAAAATCCAGATAGCATTATTTAATAAAAAAAAACGTGCATTCGAAATCAGACAGATTAATTAAAGAACAACGAATTCAGGATACAGATAATTACTATAATTATAACACCTTTTATAAATGAAGTGAATATAAATCAGTATATTGCGCAAAAACTGTTTCCGCTTGGTTTGCATGTTAAGCATACTTTAAAATGATTAATCTTTGCCATAAAGCCGAGATATGTAAAATAATTGATCTAAGGTTCAATTATTTAGAGCAATCAATGTTTTAAATATAGGGATTAGCGATGTATAATCGAATCGAAGTTTCAAATGACTTAACGGTCATTGCGCTCCAGCTAAGCTTGTGTTTTATTTATTTTATTTACTCTGTTATGTTTGTTTTAAGAGTGTATTTTTAATGAACTTTAGCAACTACATTACTGTAATCTGTAATTAATGCTCTAAATGGTTTTCACTCCTTCAAAATTAATGTTTAATCGTTAAATCAACACAATGTTACTTGTATGGGTAATGTCTAATAATAAATATTTGTACATTTATGATATTAATCTATCGACTCACTTGTATATAAGGCGACCATCCCGGTCCTTGGGAGTAGTAACACAACTCTGATTGACTTCCCTGTTCTGTATGAATAATATATACTCATACCCCTACAGTAGGATTTTCTCCTATGTCGTGGGCGACCTGGACACACAAAAACGAATACACAAACACCCAGACCCAGAACAGAAATCTAACGTCATCGTTCATATCTGTCTGGTCGGGGATTGAACCCGGAACCCACTGCGTGTCAGACCGGTATGGTGACCGGCCAGACAGAAATATTAATGATGAGTTTAGGTTTCTGATCTGGGTCTGGGTTTTTGTGTCTTCATCTTTGTGTCTCCATGGCACCCACAACACAGGAGAAAATCCTAGTGTGGGGCTATGAGTGTAGAAAGTGTGTTATAGGTGTCTATGGTCGTTTGCTGCTACAATCTTATGAACAAAATGAAATCAGACATGCATAGAATAACGTTATTACTTATAATTTTATGACGAAGTTAGTACAAAAATAGGTACATAATATCATTGCATTTATACCGTACCGGAACAAGGTTAACAGTCATTATGATGGAGAGGCTTGTTTGCTACGAATCGTTAGCTTGTAGGAATTGAGCTGAGTATGTTAAGCATGTATAAGGGTGGACCCTTGTCCCTGAGGCACTTTAAATATTCCGCGCCAAGGATTTCCTAACAACTTGCTTGTTTAGTGACTGGAATAAAATGAACTTATTTTATTTGCTTAATTCTATGTTAATATTTAGTGACTTTGTTTTCAATCTATTTTTTGTACGTATCTTACTACCTTTTGATTAAAATTTGGTTATTTCGTCGTTGAATGACACGCGGGAATGTACCTAATTGAAAAATAAAACCGTGGTTAAACGTTAAGCTGTTGACTACATTTCCTTTAGTTGACATTCATAGGTTTGAAATGTGCTTCAAATATAAAGATATTTCTCAAGTGCGATTCGGACTTGCAGGCGAAGGGTTCCGTAACATTATCATTCACAAATCTTGAAGAGAAACTACGGCTAAGTTTAAAAAAAAAATAAAGTTGTACAGTTTTCCAACCACCAACATAAGTTTGTTTTTCATAGTGTTTGTATGTATTACAAAGTAATGTCATTTGGTTCCTGAAAAAGTGCTATATCTCAAAAACTGTCAACTGTATCTTGTTCGAACCAATTTTCGTTGAAAATTTTCCTTGACCTCTACAAGCTATGTTTTATCTAAATTTTTCACGGGCAGACGGACAGACGGACGGACAGACAGACAGCAAATCTATAAGGGTTTCGATTTTTGCCAATTGGCTAGAGAACCCTAAAAAGGCTCCGTAAACACGTCCGATCCACGCCTGTTGCGCGTTCTACGGGATTCCTCCGAAGTATCAATAAATCCAACTCAAACCTTTGGTGGTCACTAATGACTAAACTTGATATGTATCCAAACAATAATACAAAATCAGTTTGGTTGTGAGAAAAAGACCATATTTCCACGTGACACAGCCTATAATAAGCGCATTTACTTTGTATAAAATTTCAATATATTAAAAATGAGGGAAAAATGTTATATTGTTATAAAATCTATTTGATAAAGCAATATGAGTGGTTTACAAATCAGGTTTTTATTAAATCCAATGGAACATCACATTTGTGAACGACGTTTCATAGTATTCATGACCTCATTTCATAATAAAACAAAATTTACTTATTATATAATAGTACGTTTATTATATTATTTAATATGTCACTAAAGCAACGTCGATTATTGTATTTAGTTTCAAAGAGCTATATAAAATAGAATAACACTATAATATATGTTTGTCCTAGCAGTATTTTAGGATAGATATTCCCACTTAGTATTCCCATCTGTATCTCTTTAATATTATATCTGTATGTTTTGAGGTACGTCTTTTGTGTTTTTAACCTATTTCTTCTTCTTGTGATCATCCTCCCTACACATGTGATCGTGCCATGCCATCAAATCAATACCGGCAATAGCATCACAAGATACGAAATTGTTCCTGAAAACAAAAATAATATGTTAATTATGAAATCTATCTACAACAAGCAATAAAGTTGTTTAGTAAATCAACCACATACCAGGGTGAGATCCTCAAAAATGCATAGGGTTGAATTTGTTTTACTCCAACTCCGCTATCACATAGTATCCTCGCTATACGCGTGTTTTTTACTTCCGCCAATTGATCTGTGGGTTTATATTTTTATCAAACAATCATGAGTTTGTTACAGATTTATAAGTAAGTATCTCAAACACTATACTAATTCATTATTGGCGACTATTATTAACTGTAAAGTGTCGTGCGACAGTGATGTAGCGTGATGATGCAGCCCGGGAACGAAGTTGAGTTCGTCGTCAAGCAAAAGAGTAATCGGAGACACCTGTATCTCTGCAATTGGATGGCCAAAAGAAAAAAGTCACCAAATTGAAATGTTCAGCCGCCCCCTAAATGTCGGGCAGCCTATTTAAGTTTTTCCTATGGGAAATACCGCTAATGTCATACAAAATAACCTCTCTTCCTTTGGGAAGTCATGCCGAGCCATTGCCGTTTGTGGCCCCCAACGCAATGTCACTGTCGTGTAGTACCTTAAATAGTACCACTCCGTATTGCGTGGTCATCGTAGAACGCCTAAGGTTCAAATTTCGTGAGTAGGGCAGAAGCGTTTTTCTATGTAAGATCAACACCCGCTGCGGTCATCAACACGCATACCACGTACGGTGACTATTGGCAAATATCCATTAAGGGAGGCCTATACCCAGAAGTCAACCTAAAAACGCTAACAGATGGTTTACTATTAGTAATTTACATATTATATGTCGGCATTTGTTTATTGCTGACATCGTTTTCATCATGGTGTAGGCGAATGTAGGTCTTGTGCAGAATAACAATTCTTAGGGCTTAATCAATTAATATTCACATTCAATAATCACAATCTCTTAACAGAACAGGCCCTAAATTTTATTTTTTATAAAAATAATGAAACGGAGAGACAGTTCCGTGTTATCGCTGTCAGGGACGAGAAAAAAATGCGTACGGCCACTATCAGCTGATTCCGCTAAGGCGCGATGTTGTGAATTTAGCAGCGCTCGACGCGTCTTATGCTTCCATTTAAAATAACCGGATGCGACATATGTTAAACATAAAGAATCTCTAAAGTTGCAACACACAATACAGAAAGGTGAAATACTGTACTCACGTTCAGTCAACGCAGCAGGAAAACCGCCGTGCTCAAAGAAGAATTTATCAGAGCGTCTCCAAAGTAGCAAGTTGTGGGTCATAATGCAGTACAGCGTCGGACCCACGTACCCACCGGGGATCATCCGCTCCACGTATATAGCGGTCATCAGGTCCACATCATCAACGTCTTCATACAAACGGCTTAAGGATACAACTTTCTGAAATAATTAATTATTGTTATTGTTTTTTCTGTAATACTGCTCGTTACCGCCTGCGGAGACGTAAAACAAGTACTTCCTTTACGTTTTTAGGCATTTGAGTAGTTTGTTTTGAGAGAAAGATCCGTTCCTTCTCCTTTTTCCTCAGGCGCTTTATTAAGATAATATAAAATCTATGTCATTATGATAACGGAGACTATTTTAAAGACATCTTATATGTCAAAAACCGTCAAGCCATGTGGGCTACAGCCTAGCGTATCAAAAAAGACAAATACGTACATACGTTTAAAACATAACACTTATTCTGACACAGTTGGGTAAAAATATTTAGAACACCTTTATTGTCACAAATACAAAAAAAGAACTACGTTATATTACCAGAAAATATTATTTAAATTAGATTATGAGAAAAGACCGGACTTACATCCTTATCAATAGCATCTAGAAAATCTTCGAAAGTTTTAGCTGGCTTCATGCCGCAGAACTTGCGGTATTCGTTGTATGACGGAAGGCCAGCGTCCCGACCGCGCATTATGTCGATAGCACCGATATCACTTGCAGAGTGAGTTTCTGCCAAGATACGGTTTCCGAGCTGTAAATATATATTTGGTTAAGCTAATATCTTAGTAAGAAGCTAGTAGAGCCAGTAATGCATAGGAGACCAGACGGTCATTTCCGTCTTCTTGACGTTCTTTCCAACTTGATCATGATTTCGGCACAACAATTTAAAATCTCCCTATAATAACTATCTGATACGTAATAAAATATATCAATCCCGTATGTCAGTCTAAAATCATAAGCAATTTATAATTTTCACCAAATGGTCCATCACTCTTCGACACGCATATGCGGCAGATGGTATAAACGCTTTCTACACTCATAGCCCCCACAGTAGGATTTTCTCCTGTGTCGTGGGTGCCATTGACACACAAAAACAAATACACAACACCTATACCCAGAACAGAAATCTAGACTCAGCATTCACATTTCTGTCTGGCCGGGGATCAAACCCTGGACCCACTGCGTGTCAAATCGGTATGGCCACGCGGATAGTCGCATCGTATTAATTTGTATCTGTATTAGAATATGGAAATATATAATTTAACCATAAAACTACATTCAATAAAGGAATAAAACAAGGCAAATATACATACATCTGGATCGAGAACATAATCAAATTTGTCTGAGGGTTGAAAGATATCCCGGAAAGTCATGTCAGCTTCTGTGTTGTTTACCGATAAAAGTCCACTTCTGAATGAATCGTCCACTACGGTTCTGCTACCGATGTACGTGCCGTTTCTGTATAAGCTATTAAAACAAAGCTTTCTTAGTAAAACGATCGATTTTTTATACCTAAATCTAACGATAATGCAGACGGGCTACTTGATGGTAAGTAAGGTATATGACGTGCATATTATGCTAAGCTATATTATGCTAATGGAGCGGCATATTTAAACATGCCTTTTTAATCGTTTTACCCATTTTAGCCTTTTGTGTTATATTTTTATGTATGGATAAATTAATAGAAAATACAGAACCTATCTAACAAGACGGTAAAACAATAAATTTAATTATAATATTATTAAACTTTAGGTACTTACTCGGCTTCACCCGACTGAAAAGTATGGAACCACCTACATCCAATCACATATTCGTGGTATACTCCTGGTTCACATTTTGGGTCGAAATCGTTCACATAGCTTTTTGTATCGAAAATTACGCCGGATGCTAGAGCATTTTTATGACCTGTAATTAGTTGGAAATAAGAAATAGTCACATACTCCTCCAAAATATTTCACCAAACAAGTGGATGTCCCCTTCCATCGAATCGAGAATTTCTTACACCGCGATGTTTCTTACCAATAATTTCAGGTATTAATTCGTAGTAATAGATGTATTGCCACTGCGCGATGTTGATCTGGCGCGCCGTCTCGTACAGCCGCTGGTCGTCCCAGCACGGGTTGATGGCGGACAGCGCGCGCGCCAGCCGGTTGTGTTCCCGGAAGAACCACAATGCTGTAAGATAGATCCCTCCTAACAAGTTGCCGTCGTAGTTATCACCTACAAAAAGAAAAGTATTGAAATGCATTTTTTATAATATAGAGATGTAAAGATGCATAAATTCCACGTGACAGTAAGTGGAAACTACCACCGACAGAACTCGGTAATAGTTGCCTCAAATAAGTAAGTTTCTCTTCAACATCCTTCAGAATAGCAGCAGCGCTCAACTCAGAAATCAGTTGGTAGTGGTACCTTCCCGGTCCAACCGTTCCTACTTCAAAATGTTGCGGCAGGCTCATATGGCGACATTCTCAGCCCACGAGAAGCAAATCTCTGTGATTGACTTCTGATAGAGGTTCTGTTCTGTATGAAATTGCTTAGAGATGTCAATGGGTTGAAGAAACTAATGGCTGGACCACTTAGCATCAGATGGATTGTATGTTGGATTTTTCTTTGATCTTATAATTAAATACAAACCGTAATTGTAGCAAGATATTTCCAAATTTTGCGGTTGATTCCTGATACAGAAGGGGGACTGGCCGGCTGGGACTTCCCGGTCTCCCTCCATCCTAAAGGCCAACAGCCCACCGCTGTTGGCTCTGATTTCTCTTGATCTCGCTTCTGTGTTTCCGTATATCGTTGAGAGATCCAATAGTGGTGTAACTCTGCTGTACTGTTTAATATTATTTAAGTTTATATTCATGTCTAAGAATTACATTTGCATTAAATGACGTTTTCTAAACTTTTACCCTCCTACATCATTGATATCATGGACATTTAAAGATGACTTTACAAACACCGAGATAAAATAATAGTATATTTACTATTTAGATACTGGAACTTGTCCCGTGTGATGACTGATTCATCATAAAGGTTATACTTTGAAATGTCCATAACGCATTAGATGTTAAAGGTTTGTTTTGTAGTATATATCTAATATATGTTATTAAAACATCATATTTTACCCTCTCCGCAGGTAACGTGTTCGGTAAGCATCCATAATCCTGGTAGGTCTCAACTCTGGTGAGGTTCATGCAGCGAATGCCGGTGCGGCGGAGGAACGGGTCATCTCCCTGCACCGGGATGGGGATGCAGCGCGGGTCCGCGACGTTCGGGATTTGGTTGTTGATACAACAGTCGCTGACGACGGCGTAGCGAACTAACGAAGATTATATGAACAAATTTTAGACAATCAACAGAAAGTTGACCATGTCATGTAATGTTATTGAAACGCATATTTTTTATTTCGACTGTCTAGTGTTTAAACGTAACATAATGTATAGAATATAATGAAGATTAAACATTATTTAAGAAACATCTGTGGTGATCTCCCCAACCCGTAAGATAGCTGCGTAGCATTCTGAATGACGCTATCAAACTTTCCCGTTAGATCGCTCTCTTCTCGATCGAGTCGCTTGACAGAGATTTGCCATTGCCAAACACCTTTTAAGTATCTCACACACAAGTGCAAAGTCTTTGTAATAAAGAAGTTTATATATTTCAGACCAAAAGCACAACAATGTCAGCACTCCTGGTATAAAAGAAAAATGTAATAAAGATAGATATTTTCAGAAACGATGAGCTAACTTACGTAAATAAAACAAGTCCACGTTGTCCACAAAGGAAAACACAAAGACATCGGAGGTAAGGGATGAAAAGTCCTTATCTCTGAAATGACCGTCACCCAGCAGCGTAGTTCTTATATGTCGTGTGGACGGCAGTGGCGTACCATCAGCTGCTGGTCTCAAGGTGTTTCCTGAAAAACGTTTGAAGTTCAGTTGTCATTTGCCTATGTCTCGTAGTGGGTACAGGCATATTATGAAAGATGTTAGAACCAGTATAGTTCGACTAGGGAAAAACTACAACATATAGTTACACGTAAAAGATTTTTCGCGATTCTTTGAAGAAGTATGGTTGCTGGCAGACTTATAGTAGTATATGAAAGTTATGAAACATATTAATGTATAGCGTATAAATAAATAAATACATATGGCGTAAAAATAAATAAATGTAAGCATCGCCACGTCAACAATCGAGTTTACCTGCGCCTGTAGATGTTCCACATCGAAAAGCTTAGTATTTACCTGATCCATATTTCGCTGGTAGCAGCCTGGGTAGCGGGGTGAGCGTAGCTCCGCGCGAGGGGTACTTGGGGTTGGTGCACGTGCCGTCCACGCGCCGGCCCTCGTCCTTGCGACACGGCCGCACCGGCACCGTGCACAAACTGCAACACATTATGCTTACATAGTATCGTCATATTGACTGTTGCATTTCAATCAATACCGAGTTACATAGACGTAGATATAGTTGCCGAAAAAACAGATCTATTATGGGTTTCCGTCAGAATGATAACGTTTAGGCCATAGTCCACCGCGCTGGCCACGTACAAATAGATAGTCAAAATAACATAAAGGTAATATATAAAAATGTGTTAAATATATATGTGTGTATAAATAATATGTGTTAAATGATATGTGTTAATAATGTGTTAAAAAGTCGAGTTAATACATTGAGCCATTGACGACATTTGTTAAGTAGTTGTTACGTCTGTCACTCAGCGGCTTCCCAAAGTAGGCGTCGTAGAGCTGGACCTGAGCACACGCACACGCCAGCATCGCCGCACACACGAACACACCGTCCAGACCCATGGCTGTACACTAACAAAAATACGCTCTGTAATAATTCGCAAAGTATCGAACATACATATTTATACACAAATTACCCCGAATATTCAAATAATTTGATCGTAGCGTGTGGCGTTATGATAATAACAGTGTCATGTTGAAATATTAGTTTAATATGTTAATTTATATGCGAATTGAATATTCGGACCTATTTGTACGACTATTAACTAATAGATGTTTAAATCTGTATTTATACTTCTATATTTATATCTAAACTAATATATGAAAATGAGATGATGTGTCTGTGTGTCTTTGTACTCAATCACACAAGAACCACTGGTCCGATTTACATGAAATTTTGCATGAATGTAGCTTATTTAACTGGCCAGTGTATAGGCTACTTTTAATTTCGATATTTTCTGCTATTTAAAGATAACAACTATTTTAGTGACGTCACTACATCCTTTGGTCAACAGTACATAGTACATAGTTCTGAAGTCGGCGCTCATATACTCGTAGAACATAGTTTCGTCGTCATGATTTAGCGAAGTGTGTTGAGCGCCGACTTCGAGACTATGTACTATTGTGCTGTTTATGTAGTAAACCAACATATATTTAAATTATTTTTTACTTTTTTGTGGCATGGAAGTCGATTTTATTTTATGTTAATTTTTTTTTCATTTCTCCAACGGTTAACAAGTAAAAACCAACATCTCTTGTCACCTAGCGAATCACGGGTGAAATAAATAATGGAATACGAATATTTTTGAAGTACACTATGTTATACATATGTCCCTTAAAATGTTGTGACTATATATATATTATATTATAAATAGTGCTATATGTTTACTCCCTTTAAATAGTACCTACTATGTCTCCGTCATCAATTTTGTTTCTATTACTTAAAAAAATGTGTGTGTCAGCTCCGACGCACTACTGGAGTTTACTTCTTAAGTACGATTGTTTAAACAGGCGCAAT
>DWNE01006986.1:0-12612 GCA_018249875.1 Cecropterus toxeus
TCTGTTCTGGGTCTGGGTGTTTGTGTATTCGTGTTTGTGTGTTCATGGCACCCACGACACAGGAGAAAATCCTAGTGAGGGGCTATGAGTGTAGAAGGCGTGTATTTATATTTATATGTGTTTTGCATTGCAATTACAATGCAATATTTCTTTAGTGACTTAATTCTAAATCCAAAATGGCGAACACCCCAAGATTGTGAATCTTGTTTTTATAAACCTTCTTGGAATATAAATTTACTGTAGTTTACACAAGTTATATATTGTTCAAGTTATACCAAAAAAACAAGATAGGTATCGTACAAACCAAGTTACCTATATAATAATCTTGCGTTTATTTCCTGCGAATCGTTCTAGGCAAGGCATAGATATGATACGATAGATTACAATACATATAGATAACCATGCAAAGTGGTCGGACAGGTTTCAACTTGTTTTTATAGTCATGTATGTATGGCAGTGAGGTCGGCGATCCTAAGCGTTTCGATTATTATACAAATTGATACAGTTTTGCCATCTGCTTTGTGTTATTATAATCAACTATCAATTTGAATAGATTATGATCTTTAAGCATGAATCGAGAAAAAACAAGAGTACACGCGGACAGGATTTTAAAAAAGTTGTGTTTTAAATTATCAGAAGCATATAAATGGTACATCACTCAGTTTTTTAAACATCCTTAATATACTGGCAACACTCAGAAAAAATGTACTAGAGTATATTGATTTTTATACTCAATGAACTTACGTTATTTATTTTGATTAGATGATCCTCCAATTATGTTGACAAAAAAGTTTGTGTGCGCAGTGAACACACGACTAAAGCTACGAAGTAAAATCGTTTGCGTGATTTTAAGAGAGATACAGCGCCATCTAGTGCCGACAGCTGCTTTCGTGTCTTCATTTCATCCAGTTTTAAATCACAACGTAACTAAAGAACTTTCACTTCAAAGACATTTTGATCCTCATTGATTTATACCTAACCCTTCTAATAAGTTGTTACTAACGGGAACCTTTGTACACAAACCCATTATCGTGGATAATTTATAATGATGTTTACACACATGACCGCCACGGCGCCCAAAGTAGCACATTAATTAGTTAATTAGCTCATTCACTTAATTATACTTTATTTTAATTATTCGAATTACATTTGAGGTTAATAGTGTGCTTGTCAATTTTGTTTATTTATGTAAATTTACAGTAACGGCGTGCCGTTGCGCCAGCGGTTAGTTGCTTGCAGGTGGCAGTTCGATGCCTGGATATACAAAAATCTAAATGAGTTTAGATTTCCGCTATAGATTTGAAGGTTTGAGTACTAGTCTCAATTTTGACTTTTATAATTATCACCTAAGACTTGGTGATATAATTTATCTATGTACTTTACAATTCTCCATCAGTCAACCAGCCAGCCAGATAATTATAGGAAATAAACCGCTGTAGTAGGTACTACGACTTGCAGGTGTAGTGAATTGTTATACTTAAACGTTTAAAAAATAAATAAATTATACTTCCAGCATTTATTCAGTCTTCAGAGACATCGACGCGTCCCGGCAACCTGTGATTAGCTTTAGTCCGGATTTACACAATGTACATTTAAATTCGCATACTATTTTGAATGTGTGTATCAGATTCCAAGTGTAATATGAGTTCATATTTAACCTCTGTTTAACCCACTTAGGAAGAAAATATCAATAAATATGTTGTCTATATCGCAAAACAATCTAAATTTCTTCGGTCTGACTTCAGTTAGTGTAAGTTCAGGCTCTGCGATGATGAGTCGGAATAGATATGTTTTCGCTAATATAATACAGCTATAACGATTTCAAATTAAATGACACTATTAACGAAAGGTAATATATTATATGCTTAAGTATATGGAAACAGAAACATACCATAAAGAACTGCCTCCTTTCAGAAAGTAGTCCAAAAACATATACTTTAAATAACTAGTTTTGAAGGATGCTTTCTCATACCCTCCAAGAATTACTTAATATTTGAATTAAAACCAATACATTGATTACAATTAGAAAACTTAAGTATAATGTAGTATTATAGTATGCTTTGGTATTAATAGAGCTTAGCTTAAAACTATGCACTCGCTTCATGCTACGTCTACACACTTGAAGTCCATTTAATACTTATACGGTTACGGTAGCGAACATGTTTCAATGGCTGAACTTTATAAGTAGCCTTTCATAATACGGTTCGTATAAAGTTTACATAGAATTCGCTCGTTCTATTCAAGTGCTTTCGAACGTTGTAACTTGGCGGGAGATAATTATTCCGTTGCTCTTCAAACAGAGGGTAGGCAAGTGTTTGACGTTTTGTTGAATAATTTTACCTGCTTCACTGTGTGGCTTTGAATCGGCCCTCTCCAGGACGGGTTGACGCACAACTTATTAGAATTAAAGATGTGTAAGCCGTGAGTGCCTACGTCACTGCTTGCAATGTGACTAAACTTTAAAGTTACTTAAATAATAGTTATTTCGTGTTCCCTTACGATTACGACGTTTTCGTTCGACAATGAGTCACTTGAAAGTCGTATAGGTGTAATGTTTTATCGTTAGTGGTATTCTTTAGCGTGACAACTTCAAAACTACTTACTTTCATATCCAGCCGTCCAGGACCACAGCGACACCATCGACAGCAGCCAGTGATACATGAGGCCTTCGATCTTCCAATAGAGGGGGGCGTACAAGGGTCTCGTGAGACGCAGCGCCATCATCCACACCACGTAAGCGGGGATGCAGTATATGTTGTTCACGACCGCGAATGCCGTGCGCGCCGCGATCCGCACGTACCGGCTGAAACACCAGGGCCGCGTCGGTTCATCCTTGCCGCCTCGCCAGTACGCAAACAGCGACGGTGACACTGTGATTGGTGGGCATGAGAGGTGAGGCGACCCCGGGGCCGAGGGATTCGGTACTAGCGTTAGAGGCGAGGCGGCACCGCACCGCGTTCTCCCTGCCGATAGCTGCCGAGGCGCGGGGGCTTTCGTCGGACGCGGACAATGGCGCTGCGCGTGCAATCAAACACATTCTTACATTCGACGATATTTATTAATGGAATCGTTCACCGGTTCACTGTCGGTATATTTCGTTAAGTAGACTGCGAGTACAAATTTAAAAAGTGCCCGCCGGCGAGCGACGCAGCGCTCGCCGGTCGAGCTCACATGCGATTTCATTTGCGACACACATTTTACACCGATTCGACGTAACAATAACTCGTACGACGCGAGCACACATAGACAGACATACACAATTTTAGTTTACGATGCATACTGTGGCACGACCGCGGCCGGTCGGGTTCGTCGTGTAAAATCAATACAAAGTTCATTATATAAAATTAAAAAACGACATCGGACCGCTGAAATTATACAAAAATTACAATATTAAAGACTGTACACTATCTAATATATACAACATTTGCCAGCATAGATATGTGCGGGGGCAGTATATACAGGGCGGTGGGTACGGGCCTCGCGCGGCTGCGCTCTAGGCTCACACGTTGTAGTCGTGGGCCATGAGGCCGTGGACCTGCTCGAGGCGGAATGCGAGCCGCTGCTTCTGCGAGAACTCGTCCTCCTCGAGCGTCACCATCAGCTGTTCGTTGTACTTCACCGCGTACGCGTACAGCTCGTTGAGCGCGCAGTTCGTGTTGAACTCCTTCGTGTGGAGGCGCGACTCCTCGGCCAGCATCGCGTTCATATCTTGATCGGATATCGCCGGCATCAGCTTTATGTCGGCGTAGTACCGTTCCACCCATTCCTTATACACTGGTATGTCTTTAGCGTACAGAAGCTTGGACGAGGGAGAGTCCTTGCCGAGGATATGATCGGAAGTGGAGCAAGAGTCCATGAAAGTTTGCGCGATAACGGACAGGCACGAGTCCACAGTATTGGACTTGTGGACGTCGAAAACGAAATTAGGATTTTTAATAAGATTCACCCAGAAACGTAGGGGGAGGGAGTTACTTTTCCAAGTGTGCACTACTTCGGGATCGGATATCGCGTGCTGGAGCGCCTGATCGTCAAGGAAGTCGAACATGTATTTTATTGCGAGGGGCAATGCCGAGCCGCGATGCGCAGTGCTGAAAATAGTTTCGAATAAATCATCTACGAATTTCTGCAACGTGCCCTTGGTAGCGAGAAGACGCGTAAGATATATTTCGGACACCATTTTATTTCCACGCTCTCCCTCTTTGTGCGCGTCACCGTCGTGGTGCCTAACAAGATGCCAATATTTAAAACCGCCGCCGTGTTCGTATTTGAGGGGACTAGCCGGAGGGCTGGCCGAACCGTATTTACCTCTATTGAGCGTTTCGTAAGTGTGCGACTTATCGTTTTTCTCCATGTTGGAAAGGTTATACACGGAACTCTGTTTAGCTACGAGACTGAGACAAGCGCCGTCCGGAACGCGATAATGATTGAGGGTATTGAGCTTGCGCCACTCGCCCTCGCATTTAGTAGTGCTGTCTTCGTCATACAAAATTAATCGACCGCATGCACCCGTGCGCCATTCCAAGTCTAGATCGTCACGACTTGGCCTTTGAGAATATGGCGTTGCACGGTAAATAGCGTCTAAGCATTTCTCTTTTACTTGGCTAATCGTATCACAGTCGAGAACTTTAACTTGCACGTTTTCTGTAGTAGCCTCCAAACCGCTAACGAAGATCGTTTGCTGCGATATGGACACGCTCACAGTCATCGCTTTGAAGTCTATCGACTGCCTAATGAGTTTCTCCTCGCTAAGAGAATAACGCGCCTCAGAGGTAATTGCATCCACGGGTCCTTTATCTACTTGACCTTTCATCGACCTAAACAAAAGATAAAGCGGTTCGCCTGCGCATTCTCGAAGGAATTTGTACAATAGGAAAGTAAACCAAGCGCTCAACATTTTTTCAGCAACGCTTTCTGTACGGCGCAACAACAATTTAGGGTGGCTTTTACCCTCCATACACTTCTCTATAAGCTCCGCTAGCAATGTCTTCAATACATCTGTGCAATACTCCATCTTACTTTGTAAAGTTACCATAATTAGTGAAGCTACATTAACACGATCGCGCATGGAAAAATATCTATTGCTTTCTAAAGTACGAATAAATAATAATAGGAATGTTTTGTTCATAATAAGCTGTCCAAACATTCGCAGACCTTTCTCTTTCCTAATAAGCTCTGGACGTTCCCATTGCAGGACGGCATGTTCGTCTATATTCGGGAACAATATTTTCATAGCGTACGACCGATAATCGAGGAATGGTATTCCGCCCGTTACGTCACCTGTTAGGTCCGTCATTTCAGTTTGAAGTTCTGCAAATGCTTCTTTACATTCAGCAGCTACCCTTAATTCTAAAATATCCATTTGCTCCTGCATATTCTTTAATACCCTAATATTTTCTGTGGATTTTCTCCTATACATAACTAGAAACACGACAAATACTAATATGAGTATTACAATACTGGCAATAACACCGAATAATACTGGCTTACCGATAGCCGCCTGCAAGCCTGCATGTGACGAATATGATAATTTACCTATCTTATACGTCAGAGCACGACCGACTTTAACTACCACCTCGGGCGTATCAACCCCATCAGGCAACTCATCACGAGACGGAGGTCTGCAAGTTAATTGATGCCTCGAAAGAGACGTCACATTACAAAAGCTCTCCCCTATACGAACTACTACATCCTTTTCCGTACAAGCTCGGTCTAGATTTTGACCATTGATTGTTAAGTATTCAGACTTGTAATATTTTACATCCTCGTCAAACTTCTCATAGATAGGATCAGGATAAAGCAAGAAAGCTTCATTATTCTTAGTAGTTAGATTTTGTACGCTCTGTACATCGTCCATATTGAAACCGTATTCTAATTGTAAAGGCTTATCTGGATCTATATTGAGGCCAGCGCTTTCGATGCCCGGAGATTCGCAAATGAGATGGGTTTGAAAATCGACTCTATGACAAGGGGCTATGTACGGCCTGTTATCGTGATATACATATATTTGAGGGAATTGTACGGAATGGAAATTTCGACCCATTACTTTGATGTTTATCCCTCCGGACGGAATGCCTTTGGGTTGTTTGCGTTGAGATGCTGTCGGTGGACCTGATTCAATGGAAACTACTACGGGATCCTCTATGTATTCAAACTTCTCCCGGTCTAAAGTGCGCATACCATTATCGAAACGCATCCGGAGCGTGCCCATTTTTAACTGATATGAATGGCTAGTCCTACAAACAGCCTCGTCAGATGATACAGACAGAATAGCGCATGGTAAATCATCGATAAAAGCTTGAATATTACTCCCTGCGTTAAGATACTCGCCTGTGATACGTAATTTTGTGCCACCGGATTGAGGACCATATTTTGGTTGAATTGAATTTATTTTAGGATTAACGAAAGCGTAATGTTGTTTTGATTCACCGCGATAGTCTGCAACGCGAACCACCACGGGACCGTCCCGAGGTACCTCCTCGCCCGGGCCGTCGACTGTACAAACAATACGCCTTGTTTTCACATACAATTCTATGATAGGCTGACATTTAATACCCGCTATAGTAACACCGTTGTAGATATCCGATATGTTACGACCCAGATTTATGCCCTCGATGGTTATATTAGTGCCCCCATCCCACGGACCTAACAACGGTTTAAAAGAGTGAATTTCGGGATTGGGACAAGTCTGAGTACGATTTAACCAAACGCTAGGAGCACCACATTGCTCTTGAACTTCGCATCTATCGGAGCCCTGGCACCAACCGCATCCGAATTTCTCTTGGAGAGCTAAACATATTCCGCAATTGTCCGCCATATCAGTACATCGGTAAATAAGAATATGAGTATTATCCGGATTGTCTAAAGGCTTCGACCCTCCCCATATGACGGCGAAAGATGCAGTTATATTAGGCGCACGTGACGTATACGTAAATTCGACCGCTTCACAGTAAATAGTATCGGCAAGAAGTTGAGCGTTTACGTGAGTTACGCGACCCTCTATATTGAACTGGCACACGAACCTCGTCTGCACTATGAATTGTCCGATTATATGGACCTTAACTTTTATAGCTTTCTTTACGCCGGACGGTACTAAAATTTCGTTCGTGCCGTCGGATGTTGAGTTTATAGTGGGACAGAAACTAGGACCGGAGCGATAACTGGGACCTATTCTACTGACGCCTGTTACGAGTATATCGTTCCTACAATTCTCGGCTGTGTCGTGAGTGCAACGGTGGCCATCCACACACCAGTCGCACGGGAACGACGAACTGACACACTGGGTACAAGAGCTGTATGTGTTACAATCGAAAAATGTAAAGTTTGTAGCTACGAAATCAGGTCCTTGAGTAGTGCGCACTGATAATTTGGCAGTGAAATGATGCTGACCAGCAGGAATAGGTGGGAGCGTATCCGTACGCGGTGTAGTACAATTCACCCCGTAAGGTTTCCTAGTAGCATTAGTTATAAGAGTACGATCTAAAGCTGTAAATGCACATAAGAATTGTCCGTTAAGTGTGGGCAAGTTCTCGATTACTAAATCTAAGGTTCTAGCTGTCGTTCGTTGCAACTGATTCGGAGTTACTTGACTAATCGTTGTGCAACGTCCGCTGCGATATGAGATCCAATATAGGGGATCTTTTGCTGCTTCCTGACAGTCCGATCGTAGACTGCATTTGTTCTCGAGAGAACACCATCCACAATAAGGGTCTTTGGCTCCGAGACATGTCAAACACGATTTATATACGCTACACTCCTGAACTTTCACTTTCGACACGTTTCTATCAGTCATTACATATAAATGCATTAGTTGAGTATCAAAGAATAAGTCTTTATTCACTGGCGACCCTTCATCGACGGTAATGTCACCATATTCGAACGCCGATGTGGGGCTCTCTACTACGATCTTCTTGAGGTGGCCATCAGCGGTGCCGGCGAACACGACCGTGTAGTCTCCAGTAGCTGTAGCCGCTACAGCAGTTAGCCTCGTCTCGAACACCGCGACCGGCACCGCTTCAACAGGTTGCTCGCCACCCAATGGAGTGTTGACATCCAACCCGCAGAAATCTTCACTTATAGATTGCAACTTCGTTCCGATACATGCATGTGACGGCGAAATAAAATCTAAGCCTCGTGAACCGTTCCCACTGAAGCATGTCTTTATATTTTGCATAAACTTGCGGCGGATGGCTTTGAGGGAGTAAACGCACAACGCCGATATATTCGATGGTGTGTTAGTGTTTATAGACACGCTCTGACTAAATGCAGCGAAGAGAACATCTTGTTGAGCCGTAATACCTAGCTCGCCAGCGAGGACAGAACCGGCTTTACCAACGAATGCCGCTTGCACCAAGTTGTAGCCAAAATTCCCGCCGCCTTCTCCCGTACATGACATTGGTATTTCAGTATAAGAGTAATAGTTTTCGTCATCGTGACATACGCGTACCAGTTTACTGTAGTACGTATCGGATCCAACACCTCGTAACTGAACAGTCAAGAAATAGCTAAATCCTTCGGAACTGAAGCCGTACACGTAGTTAATAGGATAACGTTCACGGGATAGCGAATTGACAAACATTCTAGTTCCAGTGGTGACCGCGGTTCGCGCGATCATGAAGAGTCTATCGTCTTCGAGAGAACGACTACTCACAGTGGGTACTTCGGAGCGATAGGGAGAATTTCCAGTAAAGGTGACGCCCACGTACATGACCTGAGTCATCGGAGGATTGGGAGGTCCCGGCGCGATGAAAGCCACCGTGGACGCGCTAACGTTGTTCGCCACGACTGGCTCGCGCACCTCCCGTACATCGTGCGATATGTTATTCAGATTCCGCACAGAACACAGACCTTGCAAGACCGAACCGCAAGTTATGAGACGGCTCGTCGCGTAGTCTATCACGAGAGCTTTGTTCACGTTATCCGTAGGTTTCTTAACGAAGTTGGCCGGGCAGTCGAACGTGCACTGGGCGGAGTCGTTGACGGGGCCCGTGTTGATCGACTGCGCGACTTCCAAGTCGGGGGAGAGCTGGTAGATCCAGTTGACGGCGCCGATGTACACGCGTCCCGTGTTGCGATCGACGACCAGATGATTGAATTGGGAGGACGGCGCGGCCGGGTCGGAGAAGGTGTGCACCACGTCCTGCGAGGCGCGCGCGGCGGCGCACGCGGCCCCGAGGGCCAGCAGCACGCGCCACATGACGCGGGCGCATGTGGCCTACCGCCGTCTCCCGCGCAGGCAACCACCCGCCCATCTGGAACGCGACACACCCGCTCAGCCACTGCCCGCCGCCGACGCTTCGTTCCCATCGCACCGCACCGCTCCGCCGCCCGATTTTCGCCAACGAGGGGCCTGACGACGACGTGATCTCTTTACCTAATTACGATATCTAGTGTATATCCACGCGCGAATGGTTACGCGAAGGCTCGGAGGGGTCCAGTGCGATCGGAGCGAGTTCGCGAGCTGAAGCGAGAACGCGCAGTAACCCGCCTTCTCCGACGGTATCAGTACCAACCCATTTTATATTTGATAAATGTTGATAGAGACTCGAAACAGTACTTGTGCTACGAGGACTGAACTGAGTATACGTAATTCATGTGTTCGATAGATAATACGTCACAATTGTAAACACTCAGGTGCAGCGTAGTTAATGAGCAAGTCGCCTAAACGTCGGAAGTTTTTCATCAACGCGTACAAAAATAGGTTAGTACTTGGAAAGAGCGGGCACCGGCGGCCCCGACGCGGTCAGTGCACTGATAGTCACACGCCGACGAAAGCCTCAGCATCATAAAGGGAGTAAAAAAAATAATACATTTGGCATGCTTTTCGAAACGAGGGAGCGAACGTGGTAGCGCAACGATAAAGAAAAATAATAGGAAAATCATATTTGGAACAGAACAGAATACATCGACGACATCGAATTATACTTACAGGATAGCCATGACGGTTTAAGATTGGACGGGCTTCTATATTTCACTACTTGATCATATGCATGTATGGGAGCGCACTTTCATAATGCGGAGACAGCGCTCTGGGCTCTGGCAGAGACCTGTAACAACAAACATCACGGTTTAAGGCCCGCTCGGGCTCCATCGATCCGTCGTAGTGCACGGCACTATGGACTAACGTTGCCTACACGCCAACAACCTATTAAATGCGCGTGTTAACCTTAATCCTCTAGAACTAGTCCCATACGATTTTATTACCTAATATAAACACAAAATTTGTGACTCAACATTTACATTCATTCGTCGACTTCACCCAACGAAATGGAACGTTCAATTGCTACTCTGCGTTCCTTGGGGCTATAAAAACGTAAGGCACTCGATAAATTCGGTTCGGTAAATCGAATGTCGACTCAACACTATGCGGCGACCGCAACCGGTCGCAATGTAAAATGCATTCCCTGCCTCCACCCACTCTGTCTAATCTACCACCTACGCGCATCGTCCGACATAAAAAACTCATCACATTGTCGTTTATACACAAAAAGCCCTAAGACGGATTCGATTTAAACGGTATTTGTAACTATTCCTTTGAGCGAACGGAGAAAAGAAAGTCAGCCATTACCGCGCACGCGAGTCGATAAACGGAAGCCATTCCAATAAACGCCACGCACTGTCGACCGAATAATAACAAAATTTAAAACTAAAACTCACCTTAGATAAATATAATCTCTCGAATGGTACAATCCTTTGGAATCCACGACCAGTTGGTAAAGGAACTACTTGTAACACTTATTGCACTTCACAATATTCTTTGTATCACTGTTGATATTTCTAACAAAAACACTAAACACCACAAGCGACGAATTATCACAACATATTCTTATATAAAATAAACTCTATAAATTAGCAGAGCCCGATTCAATCAGTAAAATAGCCCGTTTGCACAAGAGTCCACGACAAGAGCATCAGTCTTCGTACATCGCCATGGAATGAAATGATTCGGTTTCGCTTTTCGAACGAGTCTAGGCGTGACTGAACCGAGAAGATCCGAACACTCCCGATTCGTAAAAATAGTGCACAAAATTGCCGCTAGGAGCAGCACTATATTAAAATGCGTTCACAGTTTACATTTAAATAAGTAAATGATAATTAATTTTGAATAACTACTTTAAGTTATTAAATCATAAAATGATGTTTAAACTGTACGTTGTGTTATTTGCTAATACTAAATGTAATTGTAAAAATAATAATAACCATAGACAAACATTAATATTTATTTCTTATGGGACACGATTTGTATTTTGATATTTGAATTATTTATTTTTCTTGTTTTTAATTCAGAAAATTAAAAAAAAATATATTTAATTAAAGTACATTTAATTCAGATATTTATTACTTAAATTCAACGATAGTAGATTAGACAATGACGCCTGTGACATTTAAGTTTATTGACACTTTGACTTCTGTGGATTGCTTTTTGAATGGAGTAACTGGGCTCTGGCGAGTTGTTTTCCCATAAAGTAAAAGAAAATAACACTAAATCATGGCTTCATCCATGTTTAAATTATCCACGGCGTTAGTTAACTCTTCAAAGAATCTACGATGCATCGTCCGGCTTATGGACAAACGAGAAATCTGCACGACAAATGTCATAGCGGTAAGTTGCATAACTGCTAAAACTGGTCGGCTTCCAAACAGGCAGGTTTTGGGGAAAAATCGCTGAATATTTTTGAATGTGTACAATATTTTCAATTTGATTCTCATTCATAAATTTCTCATTCAATCAATTTTTGCATTTTATGTCTACGATATACATTCGATTCGTTAGTAGAGGTTAACGACTTATCAATTTAGTATAAATTTCAATCAACAAATAACTCTATAGCATTTTATTTAATGCTCATTAGAAAAATAATAATCCCCTTTATATAAAATTAGCCTTCTTAGAGTTTATATAAGCAAAATAATTATCACATCTGACAGATTTGCCAATCTTATTCTGATATGTTAGCTAATCCCACTATAAGTATAAGTAATAATGGATTGAATTAGATATTATGTAATAAGTACTTTATCTGTTTGTTTTAGATTCTGTTGAATAGTATTTATGGAGTGTGCAATTAAATTAACTCACAATGTATTTAACAAACATTTGGGCGACAACATTTTAATAGATTTAATGGGAACCCACATCTTAATAACGAAGCTTCATTAGTCCACATAAAATCATGAATAGTATTAGTATTATGCATAATTTTAAATAATTTCCTACAAATATGGTAACAGAAAAAATAATTTCTCTGAACTAACGAAAATGGAATTTGTTTTTTTTTTATTTAGTTTTTCACTCTTTTAGTCAACTTGAGCTACTTCTCTTAAATATAATCAATGTTGCGTTATATCAAATTGTAACCTTAAAAACTTACCAGGTACAGACACAGTGTATTTTGACCGGGGTGGTACCACCCCCACACCTATTTCTAGCGTCAAGCAGTTTGTTCGCCTTGTTGGAAGAATGTGGATGCCGGCTCACTTATATATGTATAAGGCAACCATCTTAGTCCTCAGGGATAGCAAGGCATCTGTGATTCACTTCCTCCTGTTTTATATAAGTGCTTCCAGATGTCCATGGGTGGTAGTTACTACTTACCATCAGGTGAACTGCATGCT
>DWNE01006987.1:0-12612 GCA_018249875.1 Cecropterus toxeus
GACCCCACTTTACTGGTATGTAGTAGATGGAGTACCGTCTTTGGATACACTGTGTTTCTGTGTGACTTAAATCAGCATTTTTTTTAAAGTTACTCGTTTATATTAAAATAATATTAATATACGCACAAAATGCGTTTTAGAAGGGAATTTTTATACACATTCTATTATGCAATCATATTTTAATTACCTTTACTTTGTGTAATATTAATTGTAGGTTTAGGCTTTGTGGTAACTAATAAATTATTATATTTCAATCATTTATATTTTATACAAACAATCCCATTATAAAATTTAATTAAATAATATCTATATTAAGGCCTAAGTATATCAATAACACCAGTTTTTAACAAACTTTAAATCTTTAAAATTATAACGAACTTATATTTTCAATAAATAAAACTAATGTTACTTAGTTAGTGAGTTGATGATTTAGTTACTTTATAAACTTTATACAAGACGAAATTCAACAATTATTACAATATTTACCATAACTCTAAATACACTAGTTGGTGTTTCAAATCGAATGCCTAATAGGAATTTGTATTCTATAACTAACTAGCTGACCCGGCAAACGTTGTTTTGCAATATAAATTATTTCTAATTAATTTCTAGTGTAGACAATAAAATAATTAACTTATTGTTTGTGTGTATATCCATACATCCTTATTTTTTTATTATGTCGCATTAATTAAAAATCGCAAAATACATACAACCCTAAATTTTTACCCTTTTATCACCAACCCCTATTTTTTAATAGCCATTTTAGAAACTTAATCATTTTTCATCACCGGTCGATAACTGATGAATCAATCGGATGGTTGATTCATCAGTTAATCTCAATCGGATGATCGCGGCTACCACGGCTGGGCTCGAGTCTCTCAGCGTGGGAGAGGTTTATGCCATAGTATTAGACTATGGCATAAGCATGGCCCTGGATAAGTGGGAATTAGAACAACACAACTTAGAGAATTTTTGTAATGGACTCTCAGCCAAATATACATACATACATAGCATATACGCGAAATGCCGTAGATTAGATCAAAAAGTTCAGTAGGTCAAAACCCACTGAACATTTTGATTAAATCTATAATATTGCAAGGAGTAATTTACTCACTAGGACAAGTTTTTCCCAAATTACCCAATATTTGGGTCAGTGCTGTTATTGTACTATAATGATGATGGGAAATAGCATAAAAATATTTGGTCATTTTTTATGTACAATAACTAAAATTATTGCGTAGTGACAGTTATGGGAGGTGAAGTTCTTAATGGTTCAACTGCCGCGCCCATTTCTGCCTAATATCAGTATATTTGGTCTGATGGGTTTAACATTAACCCTGCAAGAGTGTGGCCGGGTATGTCATACCCACCATGTTAATTATTTGCGTATATTTTTTGAACTTTAAACTTATAGTGCATTTGAGTAGCTGGTGTTATAGGGTTATGGGAGGGGAGAATGGCGTGATTCTAGTGTTGCAGCAACCAGCGCTCAAATTACTCGCTTAGTTACGTTTTTTTGCAAAAAAACTGCATCGATTTTAACACGAGTTCCTGAGATGTTTCTAAGATTATTAGTTACTTTTTCTACTAAATAAAGTTCCTTGTTTTATACTCTGCCGTTCAGCGTTTATTTTTTTAATAAACTTAGTTTTTATTTAATTCCTTTTATTTTGTGAGAGACTGATTTTTTTGTTTGAAATTCACAGTGACTTGTTTCCAGTTAAGTAAAAAATAAAAATTGTTAAATTGGCGCGATGGTTTTATATTAAATCAGCTGTGCTACGCAGTTTCATTCGCGTTTATCAAAAAATCTAATACAAACAAACAAACATAGCGTGATATTATATAGCCTGAAGCCTTCTATGATAAATTTACTATTCAACACAAAAATATTTTTTCAAGTCGAAACAGTAGTTCCTAAGACTAAGGCGTTCAATCAAACAAACTCTACTACTTTATAGTTTATATATTTATCCATATTTTTTTTGCAGAAAAAAAGTTTTATGATTTTGTTAACGGTTATGTCATACCTTGCCACATACTTCTAGTTACTTTTTTCACCACACTCTCGCCGGGTTAAGCAAGGGTTTAAATACATCCATACATATACATTCAAATTTAGTCTTCAGAGATATAATCTATAAGGGGGTTGCAGCTCTTTTCGATGCCAATCGTTAGTAATACAATGTACAAGTCGCTTTCTCTAGGGAGAGATCTCTCCCGTTTAGCACTGCCCGTCGATATAAACCCTTTTGCTAGGAGGATATATAAGTGATAATTTTTTTCCGTGTTCGTTTGGTCTATGGAGCTATGACTTAACGTAGTAAATTGAATTTCCATCAGCTTTTCTATTAAACATAACATGGCGGACAATATGACAGATTGACACTTGATATAAAAACTAAACTATCAACATATTTCTAGTAAACGAAGACACCAGGGACGCATAGATTATCGCTAGGAAATTCATGGGAAAGTTCCCTTTTTGCAATATCCATCTGCGGTAATATAGGAACTGATGGTTTTTGCTCAAAATGGACCTTTGATGCATAGGCCGCATCATTATGCAGCTAAGAACCACAAATTGCTCCTTTAATTGATGCCACTGAGTACCCCTGGCATCAGATTTATCATTTAATTTGATAATTTAAGGTGAATATTAGTTGAAATTTACGAAATACGTGATGTATAAAATCAATACATATCTGATGGTCTTTGATGATCAGTGACATTTTCATATGTATACAATAGAAGTAGCATACGATAATTCAATCCTGTCCATGGCCATCTATGATCAATCCCAGATGAGATTAGACTTCGAGGTCGGCAATAGATGCGTTGCTACATCAGGGGACAAAGTTGGAACACCTCGGATAAGTATTTCTCCCTTACCACACATTTCAGACAGAACGGTTAACACTGTTATTATTAGCCAGCAATAGGAATAGCGGTTTGCCTGGAGATGCCGGAGTCGACGGTCAAAATGTTTTACCACCTAATATATATAGTTATTAGATATTCATTTGTAAATTATTAAAAAACGTGCATCTAGAGAACATTCAAAAATTCTTTCTTTTTTTTCGTTAATTCCTCAGAAGTCCCTATTTGCCTAAATTCAGGAAGAGGCGTTATTTACACATTGTCTTTGTACATTACCTACTCAAGCGCCACTCATCTGATATGACTATTATCCAACTGTTACATCAGATTTTCCCATATGCTACTAGATTCATCGCGAGAGCAAATTCCCACAGTAATCATTGTACGTAATGCCATAACTTTATGACTTGTGCATGAATGGGGCTTATGGATTTCTTGCATGATACGTATCTATTACACTTAATAAGTAATTAACTATCTTCCACCAGTTAACACCCAGGCTTTTCCAGGCTTGGGCTAAGCGCCCTCTTGCCCACTACGGAGCAATGAAAAGTGCCTCACGCGAAAAAGTGCCTCACGCGAATCCTTTTTCGTTCCGATAAATAGTGACGTTAACCCAAGGGTCACGCCCTGCTACAAACTTTAAGCGTCATTAAAAAAATTAAGCAAATTTCTTTATAATTTGTAGCGTAAAATCAAGGTCTTGATCTAAAAAATATGTTTTTTTTACGGCCAAATCAAGCGCTCAAACGCGAATCTGTTTTGGGTGTTCCGACTCGTGGCTCTCGGTTTACCTGAGGCTAAACTTTATATCTTTGCTAAATAAATAAAGTACATACAGTACCTAATACGCATTTTATGCGAACCCGTTATGCGTGGTTTCAGTGTAACGCGAATTTTAAATAATTAAATGTAATAGTCAGGTTTGGACACATTGAAGATTATAGACAATGATAATGACCGTGTTTTAACCTCGTTTCCAACAATTAAAACGTGTGTGTTATGCCCTTATTTTCCAAGAAGATACAAGAAACGCTACCTAAAAGACTATTGAAGTATTTTTCAGTAAAAAAATACACGTAATAATGCATAAAGTGTTCTTAGGATAAAAATGTTGATTCGTATTGACTTTGTAGTTTAATCGTCAACCCGATAAGAGAATTTCACTACGCGATTTTACCGGAACTTATCCCTCGAGTAAATTGAGGTAATAAGTACTTACATCAATTGAAAAACTAGCCCAAATAATTAAAGTATGAGAACGTACAAGAACTATGATGCCATCTGTACATTCTTAATACATATATTTTTTCTGCTTCCAGGACGAGCAGTGAGAGGACGCACAATGGGGCAGTGCTGTTGATATATTGCTAACCAGCAAAATGAAATGATCATGGAATCACCAGTGAGAATATGTTTAGGTAATATCTCCATATAATATATAAATAGGTTGTATTTATAAGATTTAAGTATGCAGATGAACAAACAAGCATACAATCCATCTGATTGTAGGTGGTCATTGTCTTTCATGGAAATCTGGAAGCAATAGAATAGAAATATCTGAAGTCAATCAAAGTCGCGTTGCTACTCGCGAAGACTAAAATGATCGTCTCATATAAAAGTAAGTTTACAAACACAGCCTTCCAAAACGCAAACTGTTTCCTGCTAGAAATAAATGTGGCAGTGGTACCACTTCTATCGAGCCATACTCTTTCTACCACCACGTTGCACTTTAAGATTAATTAATGTAAATTAAGAGGTTTTCTTCAATTTCTATTCACGCATTAACATTTGAAGATGATGTTAAAATTTAGTCAGAAACAACTATGTATATGAAGGTTGGCCAGAAACATAGATTTGATTAAGCTCTGCAAAATATATCTTGGCTATTTTACTTAATTGTTCACATATAAGATGGGATGTTCAGTTATATCTGTGGAACGCTATATATTTATTTTTTGTAATAACTTTCCAGTTGCAGCATTGGTAGTACACTTACTACTGTTAATCAGCACACCCGTAGGCGGTAACGCGTTACCGCTCGAAACGACTTCAACAACGATTAAAGATGAAAGAAGTTCAAGGTTTGTTAGAACTAACGGTACTTGGACGAATAGGAATAAATCTAAAATACCAGACGTAGCCCTTAACGAGCTACGTCCTAAAGACTCTGCCTCGGAAGAACATACAGAAAAAAATGCTAAATATAAGGACAGAGGAAGGGTCAAGTTTAATCCCCTTGCAAAGACTAGTACTGAGAGTGCTTTGCGACGGGTAATGTCTACAGAAGCATCAAATATTATAATAGTCACTCCAACGCCTGAAGTAAAAAGACCAGCTCAAATAATTGATAGTATGAGAACGTACAAGAAAACAAAAATGCCAACCGTAGGATCTAGTACAACCGCTTCAGTATCTACCGAAACTAAACTCGAAAGCGAAGAAGATTACGACGAGGATGAAGAGGATGAAAGGAGCACGTACGACAAATACACTTCGTTTGATGATTTTTTCACAATACCCAATTTTAATAGTGACGACGAATTTAGTAATAAGAAGAAAAATAAACGTGGTTCAGATAAAAAACCAAAACAGGATTATAGTACGCCCTCATTTGGTGGTTTTTCTAGCTTCTTCCCAGAAGATACCTACAATTCTAGAGATGAACCTTACAAAGCAGAAAGTTTCTTTGATTTCGAAAGCGAACTGACTACTCCGAAAAACGACTTTTTTGATAAGAAATTCCAAGAAATATCTTCGAGTATTTTAAATAACTTAGATACGATTAAAGCTAAAACTCAACCACCGAATATGACTAACGTGCACAAAATTGTTAAGGAAAATATAGGTTTAGAAAAATTGCGAAATGGTATCCCAACTAATAAATCAACCGTTATTATAAAAAATACCAAAGAGATACGATTAGTAGATAATGACGAAGCTGGGACAGCTAACAAGGAGCTATCTGATGTACACGGTACAAGTATTTATTATGAGATGTCTGTTTTATCCACCGAAACATACAACATAAGTCATAGTAATGAAGACGAGTGCGACAACGATACTCTGCCTTCAGAAACAGCATCTACCACGTCTAAGGACGATCTTCCAGCTTTGAAGGCAACTCTACCGACATTTGTTGAAATTCCAACCAGACCCATGATTCCTGATCCAATCCCAGATGCATATTCTACGGTCTCGACTAATATTTTACCAGTCAGCATAATTCCGTCCATATTTAATTCTATCAGTCCTATACCCTATTCTACTCAAAATACTATATCGTCAACTGACAATGGAAGAACCAAAATGTATTCCAGTACTTTCAGTAGGAATAGAAATTACTCCAAGCGACTCAATCTGGCAGGATCCAAAGATTCACCTAATAGTGTCACTGTACAAGCAGATCAAGTATCTATTAACCAGGGCATCCGACCGATGACTCGGAGGTTCCATCATACTACACCAAAAATAAAACCCATCTGGATGGCACCTAGGAAGAACATTACAAGAGGATCCTACACTCGATCAACATATCCAACTACTATATATTCTGAGCATTTTAATATTAAAGACAAGCTTTCATCTACAGTTAAACCGAAACTGCCAACGCGAACAGTATTGACAACTCTGCCATCGGATATTGATCCTGTTCTGCATAGTGATGATAGTGGATTTAGAAAAGTTGTTCATGCGCCATCAATTTCTGACAACACGATCCCTACACTATGGAAGAGGGGTTCTACAAAATTCTCAACATCCACTGCAACATCGGCGGAAGTGGAAACGGGAGTAAGCGAGATGGAGATTCCTCCTACGCTGGCTTGGGCGTTGGCAAGTCTCCGCAGTCCTCCGTCAATGGCGAGTCCAGTAAACAACTCAACTAGTACAACGCGAAAGAGTGTTGAAGAAAATGAATTACAAAACGTCGGAGAAGTTGTAGGTAAGATCACGAATATTTATTCTGATTTACTTGTTAATATATATTGTTTAAAAGTATTCCTTTGATAGTATAGCATAAATTTGATCGATTTTAATCTTCACTTTGATCAATTTTCAGAGAAACAGGCAACAACTACAAGACCAACAATAATGACGACGCTTGGAATTATTAATAATGAAATATTGCCCAAAAATGCTACAAATCTCGAAGAGAGACAACCTTGGAAGTCTTTGTTTGTATCAACTTCACCAAACTCAAATGAAGTATCTGAACCAAAACCCTCTGAATCCAAATCTGAAACACTCCCTGCTGAAAGCAATATATCTTTACAAAGCAGTCCACAACCTGCTAGTACTGTTGAATCCACTAAATCTTATTCCGTAGAAACGACAGAATCGTCTAGTTCTAAGGAACCTAAGCCAACTTGGGTGCCTGCGACTGTAGAACTCGTTGAAACGACAACACAAGAATCGAGAGAATCTACCAAAGTGGAAACAATTCCTCCGGTTGATGCAACAAAGTCAACTGGTTTCGAATCGATCACAAAACTTCCTGCGGGACTAACAACGCCTAAGGACGAAACGGCTGCACCATACGAAGATAAACATGAAACTGTTACGGAAAAGATCTCCCATATTCCTACAACACCTGACTACGAGATTACTACCATTCGATTTTCTTATGTTCCGACTGAAGAAATAACTGAAAGGACAGAAACAGAACCTACTACAGTCTGGCATTCAGCTTCACCATCAAAAACAAAATCCTCTACAAACAAAGATATTCCTATAACTACTTATATTCCTATAACAACTTATAGACCAAAATATGCATCAACAACTAACACTGTTGAAGAGTCTACAACATTAATGGTGGACACTACCGAACAAATAGAAGTATCATCGCAAGTGGTCGATAATGAGACTCAAAAAGCTACAGTACAAGATCATGATATAAATGACACTACATTTACATTAGATACTACTACAGAGAATTTAAGCACGGAACCTACAATGACAGAAGGTAAAGCACCAACTACAATAATTATAGAGACCACTACGGTAACTGAACCACCAACTACCACTGTGGAAGCAGAAACGACTGAAGTAATTACACCCAAAAAAGAGAAGATTGTTACAACAACGGAAAGTGCTACAACACAAACAGAAGCTGATATCACAGAGAGTAATGTACCGCAAGTACCTGATACCGATGTTAACTCCGAAGAAAACAGTAGTAGCAATGAGATCATACAGCCTACAACACAAGTTTCGAAAGCAACGCCAGCGCCAACCACAGAGTTAGTGACACCACCAGAAACGATCATGACAACTGACTTTACAACAAGAACGACTACAACTGAGCAAGAAACTACAGAAATAAGTGCGAAGGTGGTGGAAATAACTACGAGTAGAGAAGAGACAGAAGCAACAACAGATGAACGAACTACGGAGGATGACTACGCTAGTTCGTCTGACATGACCACGGAGTCATCATCACGAGTGCTGGCGGACGAGGCTGGGTCAGGAGCAGCTGTTGCTATCGCTGTCAGCACGATCGGCGTCATCGCTTTGGTGCTTCTTGTAGGCTTATTGGTAAGTCTAGTTCACATTAATCTTCTTTATTTGTAAAATAGACCCGAGAAAGTTCCGGATTCGATTCCCAGCGAGGTCAGATTAGTAAAAGTTAAAGTATTATATTATATTTATTTATCAATAGAATAGGAAATTAAAATGAATAAGTGTTGTAGGTACATAACTGTACCTATAAATAATTTATTAACGCATTTAAAAATAACAAGGTCTACGCGAACTAAATGGAAATAGATGTCAAATGTCTATAACTTAATTTGATTTCACAGTGTAAATATTAAAACATGAATAGTTCTGTCATCTAGCGGTGAGTGGCAGAAGTTTTATTGGTAGTAAACAAAGCTAGAACGCAACTAGTCGCGTTTAGTTCTTCGATCTGAAGGTTTAGTTGTTAAAATAGTATTAAATGTTGCACAACAATACAAAAAAGAAATACTTCTAAAATTAAAATAATGCTGAGTTTAAAAATTTTAATTATGTCATATTTCTAATTATTTAAACTGGTGGTCAGTTAAATTTATAAAATGTATATATGTAATTATTATGTAGTAATTTTTATGTAGTAGGTAAGTAGGTATATCATTTATCGTCGAAAAACGGAATAACAAAAGCGCTTTAAATAATAAATATCTTATTTTATACTTATTCCTTAAACAATTTATTTATTTTTAAAATTTATTTCACCAGGTTCATAGTTCATCATAGCCGTTGTATAAAATACTTACCAATCTCTGCATCATTCTTCTGTCTTCTTAGTCTATCTCGTTCTTTCTTGTTTCTTCTCTAAACTCATGATGTAAATTCGTACAAGATATCCGAAGTAATGAGCATAATATCTAATTTCAGCTCACGATAAATTATGTTCACTACTTTGGAGACCGTTGTAGATTTAACGGAAGTCGAAGCCGCCATCATGCCTGGAATGTTATAATAATAATATTTAGAATTTATGAACTGCTTTTAAACAAAATAAAAATACACAAGAAACGAATATAATTCGCGTGGCAAAACGGTCAGCGTAGGGGTCTGGCACGCAGTGGGAACTAGGTTCAATCCCTGGCCATACAGAAATATGAATATGGTATGGTATAAGCCACAATTTTTTATGATTGCAATTTTGGTGTAAAATACATCGATAGCCTTATTTATATCCTGGGTATTTGTCTTTATGTGTGTTTATGACATACACATGAGAAAAAAATGTCTAATGTCTAAAAAGAGGTATAAGTAAATATTTATTGCGAGCACAAGTGTTTTGACTGCTTTACGTTTCATTGTTATATTTTCATAATTAGAATTAATGAGTTTAATGAATTAAAGGAATGTTTAACAATAATTTAATGTCGATTGAAATTTAATAAAGATGTCCATAGGCGGCAGTGACCACTTACCTTCCGGTGATCATTTGCTACTTAGGTTAGGAGACGTGGTTTTCTTTCGCCTTTTTTGTCAACCGTTACGAGGCTTGCGATGCTTGAAAATTAAATTAGTATTAAATATTTACGGTAACGTCTTACCATTTAGACTCGCGAATGACTGCAATGATGAGTTAAATGTTGTATGCATGTTCTGAAAAAAAAAAACATTTCAATAATTAGAAGTAGGTATGTCAATACAGCCGAACTCATGCACATTTATATAACAACAACACAAAGGTGTGTCGTCAACTGCCCTAATCTACCATGTGTATAGCTATAGCTTTGTTAGGAGGTCGAAGCAAAAAAGTTTTAAGTGACTTAAAATTCTTCACTTATTTAAAATTTGTTTTTCTTTTCTTGCTTAAGCTAGTTGAATCCGTCCCTCATATACATGCTATCTATCTATGGCCTAAAGTCTTCTCATTATGAGAGGAGACCCGTGCAACAGTGAAACAATTATAGTATGATGATGGTTTAAGCGTGACGCAAATTTAATCACCGTAAATATACATCATATATTATTTATCAACGGTCACTCTAATATAAACTAAAATAACGGCCGTTGAAATAATCATTACAAACGAGACACTTCTCGTAAGTTGTTTGATATCGCCATAAACATTCCTTGCAACCCGACTAGTGCTGACACCAGACGCCTCTTATCGCTACCGAGAACGAAGCCGTTAGTCGGTCACAGGTGTTATGTGATTATGACCTCCTAGTACTTGTGGCCCTTTATGTATGCAGTGGTTTTCAAACTATAACAATTTGACACTGAATATGTAAATATATTTCGCGAAGGCCTGCGCTCTGTTGCTATTATGTTATTATTACAAAATATTAATATTTTTATTTTAATACATAGATACATAATTGACTTCATAATATTCAATCGATGAATATTATGATGTCAACTTTTTTTTCAGGATAGATGAATGTTCGTTATTCTTTCACGAAAAACGACTAATTAGATTTAGATTAAATTTGGCACATATAATTTTCATTTTATGTTTGTAAACATAATTGAAGTAAGAGCGGCTGTGAGAAAAAACTAGTGAATAGATACATAATCAAGAACCTTAAGCATACATATTTACATAGACATATTTCACGTAGATTTGTATTATGAAGCCTTCAATCAAATATCATTTGAAATACCTTTTCGAATGATATTTGATACATCATGCTATTTCTATTTTTCATAGCTTTCCAAAACTCCTGCGATCTCCTCACAAAGGTCGAAACTGTCGACCCACACTTCGACAAACATTGAAGCGTAGTATAAATTATAGTATAGTATTAATTATAACTCGTATTGTTCGATGTGGAATTAAAATAACTTATTATCTACCCATTATTGACTCATGACTGGGCTCGAATGGCCTGAAATAATGAGAATGATTTAGGCCGTAGAGCAACAAGATGCCTAAATGGGGAATCTTGCATTTATTTTTACAGACAGATTCGTGTCTAGGTTTTCTAACAATGTTTTACTTTATCTTTTAAATAAGTTGAATACTTTCTATTTAGCAGCAAATTTCAAAAGTGCGTGCCTAGGATCTAAACCCAGGTCCTTTGGCGGAGTGATAGTATCCAAAAGCTTGCTTAAAAGACAAAAATAAAACGTAAAGTTACGACTTCGTAAACAAAATATAGTGTTTATCATGATTACACTTTGGTTACTTTTTTAACAGAGTTTAAAAATGAGGAGATTCTCGATTCGATATTATTCGATATTTCGATTTTATTTGCCAATCAAAAAATTTGTTATAGTTTGTCTGCATCGTGGAATGGACTGCATCTAGTCAGATGGGGGTTTTAGTTAAGTTTTAAGGGAAATGAATGATATACATGCTTAATAGGTCCTCGAATTTAAAAATGATAATATAATTAGGCGTCATGACTATTTACCATTTTTAAAGGTGGTAGAAGTAGTGTAGTTCGACCGGGGAGTTACCACCGCCACACCTATTTCTAGTGTAAACCAGTTCTTGCGTTTCGTTGGAAGGGTGTGTTTGCCGGCTCACTTTTATAAGAAGCGACCATCTTAGTCCTCAGGAGTAGCAATGCATCTGTGATCGACTGCAGACAGAACCCCTCTTCTATATGAAGTTGCTTACAGATATCCATGGGCGGCAGTTAAAAAAGAGTAGATATCTTAGGTGGTTAGTTTAATATCGTTAAACATTTTAATATTATGATATCCATTCATGTTTGCGTTTCTGTAATTGATGAAGCAAGCAAGTATGCAGTTGAAGGTTGTTGGTGGTAGATGCTCTGTGGTCTGCCTCTGGAGGCACCACCTCCATACTTATCTCAACTTAATAACAACAGCGTCATGTATTGCTGTGTTCTAAAGGGTGTACGGGAAATGTACTTATCCTAGGCGTTCCGACTTAGTCCTCGGGGGCAACAATGCATTTATGACTAACTTCAGGTAAGGCTGATCTTATCTGGGGTGTATTACAGATGTCCATGGGGAAGAGTGGTCACTTACCATCAGATGGACTGCATGCTCATTTGCTATTCATATTATAAAAAAGTCTTGATGAAAACCACATTCATTTGTAATACAGAAGTACTGAAGTCATCAACATCTATGCATCGTTGCAAAATAGTCTTCTTTTTTTATAAATATGAAGTAGCAAACGAGCAATCAGCCCACCTGATGGTAAGTTGTTACTGCCGCCCATGGACATACCTATGTAAGCAACTTCATATAGAACAGGGGTTCTATCTGAAGTCGACCACAGATGCGTTGCTACTCCCGAGGACTGAG
>DWNE01006988.1:0-12612 GCA_018249875.1 Cecropterus toxeus
TTCTTTGATAATCCTGTTCATGGGAGCATTTTCACCTAGGTTAGATTTACATGCCGATGGTTTTAGAATATTAAATCGAGACACTAACTTAATAGATAAAAGTCAAACATTCTTGATTCGATTATCTGAACAATATGTTACAAAAGCTGTTAAATTCCGCCTGTGTGTTATTTACTATTAATAATACCTTTTAATTTTTCTATGTAACGTACAAACAAAAAAACGAAACTCTAATTACAAGCAAATCTTATTTTACATTTTAGTATCATATTAACAAAATTTTGCCTTCACTCTTATTGGAAATATAATACGTGCAAATTACGTATTTATCTTATTAAACATCAGAGCACAATGTCAATAGCAAGACCAAGTACACTAAATCGTACACAGTAAGCCAAACTCATGCGTTATTTCGCAGTACAAGAGTTACCTACGTAGTAAGCGTTGAATATTATTCAGTCGCGTAGCGTCTAGAGCTAGGTCTGCCAGTGACACAGATCCCCCCCTCCCCCTCTCGCAACTTTCACTCAGATGCGCGGCAATGGCCATGCGCGCTAATGTCAAGTGCGGAGAATTTTCACCTCGAGTTGGGTCAACAGATCGCGATGTGTACACAAGTAAATTGACGTCTTTCTGCGATTTTGGAGGTAATATGTACTGTCATTTTCTAAGGTTATGCACTTGTATGTACGTGTGTGCGTATAAATACATACGTCTGTATAAAACTGCATTTGTTTAATCTTACTTACATAAATGCGAAAGTTCATGAGAATGGAAGTGTGTTTGTTACTATTTCACGCAAAAACTGCTGGCCAGATTTTGTTAAAATTTGGCACATAGATAATTTATGATGTAGACTAATTCATAGGATACTCATTCCCGTAATTAACGTCACCAAAGCGGGTAAAACCGTGGGGCTAAGCTAGTTATGTATATTTGTTGAGATTGCTAATGTTACCTGTTGTTTTAGACTTTCCTTATTGAGTGGCATTTTAGGATACTAAACGTACAAAATAGTTTGGTTTGTAGCTTTATCGAAACTAAGTTAATTTGAACAGGGTTTCTATGATTTTAAACCGTCACCTCATAAGCTCATATGTCTTTTGTATGATATCACGTTCGAAATTGTTTTATATCAATTACGGTTATTTGTTTTTAATAAGCTGATTGTAATTGACTTCATTGAAATATATATTCAAATAAGGTCAACAAAAATCAGTAAGAAGCAACTACAAGCAATAGAAAATATTTGGGGATTATGTTAAATTTATAAAGCACAGATAAAAATGTATACGATGGGAATTTTGTGATGAATGTATGTGTAGAATGGTTGTAACATAATTATTTTTTGGAAATAACCTACATTCATATTGCATTGCATCTCGCCTATGAGTAAATTCAGTTCGTTGTCGGTTACTCGCTTGCCAAGTGATTCATAAAAACTTATTATATAATTATAATTAATATTTTCTCCAGTAATTGTGATGCTTTCTATACTTACAGTAATTTGTCAAGATTTTCGTGGGTGCCATAAAGAAATACGACTATCTTTTACTATAAGACTTAATTAATTACTTGAATAAATTTTAATATGTTACGGGTACACACGATATGCGATTTTTTTGAATTACTTTTAGCCGATATTTCAACCCATTTACATAGATCGTGGTCACGGATATTCAAGATTGCATATCGTGAATACCCGTAACATATTAAAATGTATCAATTCCGTGACAATATTAGTCTAAAATAATATATTGTTTAATATATATTTTATTTCTGAAAACAAAAATATCTTTCTTAAGTGAGAACCGTTTTTATTTTTAACTTTTCCTTAATAGAGTATTTCTTATTTTAGTGGAAAATAATACACTCGTAAAAATATCAAGGTGGTTATGTTCGGTTCGTGAGATAGAGCTTTGTAACAAGGGGGCATTCAGCGGGGACTTAGTTACAGAGTTCTGTTCTTATACTTTGGGGACGGAACCCTAAAAGATGAGGTATGAATGATAAGTGTATATTAATATTTTTGGATTCCTTTTGTATAGTTTACTAGGATTAATAATTAATTGAATGTATTTTTATAAATGCAGACAAAAATACTCCAATATAAAACTGAAATACTTTGAAAATCTGTTAGTCAAATTAGATCTTTGTTCTTATCATACCCATAATTTTACTATAATTAAAAACACAACATGATAATACATAATTATATGTTCTAATTTTATTAATTAAAATGCACTATTTTATTCAGTCACGGCAAAATGCCAATTTAATTTAAATGCCTTTTATCTTTACCGTTAATAGGAAAATTTATGCGTATTTTCGTTACCGTTAGTATATTTAATTATTGCTTGTAATTACTCAACAAAGGTTACGTATTACTGTATCTTTAGAATAAAGTTTAAGAAACTAATTTATTGTTAACGATGGCCACGATATGTCTTTTATAAAAGCGTTAATAATTTATAATTGCACCTACAGAGCTTGGATAAAACGGTCTACTTGTTTTAGTTGTACATTTACCTATTTACGGTACTGAAACGTTGCAGTTGAATGCAGTTCATCAGATGCACCTCTAAAATTTCATCAGATGAACTACTGTTTGTCGTGTCATTATAGTGAATCGCATTTTGATCAATCAATCAAATGATTCATTGGGAAACATTTTTGTACACAAGATATCAAGTACAGTTCGCCAGATTTTCTACGTATCTATATCTTAACTCTTTAAAGTCCGCTGCTGGATAAAGGCTGCCTCCAAAGAGTTTTTGACAATAGTCTGACATGCGTGTCGGTGACCGCAGTATGTTTATGTTACGTAGGAGGTCGTTACTACCCTATGACGTGTTTAGGACGAGAGGAAGGAGGTGCTATTCAAGTCCAACACCACACAGATTTTAATGCAGTATTTCACTTTCGTCTATTTGTAAGTAAAAAAAAAAGAAAAAAAAAAGAAATCCATAATATTTTCAAAAATGTATGCGTTCGCATATTACAGACCAATTGAAGGTTTACCAAGTTTATCTCAGTTCTTATATTTTTTTAAACCAAATCCAATCAAAGTTACGTTCACTCAAATGAGACTATGAATCAAGATACCAAACTTCAGAAAGTCCATGAATCCTTGTATGAATTCTGCAACTACTTCTCGTGACTGACCATCATTATAATTGTTTATGCAAATGCCAGGATAACGTAAGCGCAGTAGGATTTCGGTAAATCAATGACTTCATAAGCAATATTTGTGAAACCCGGGCATTTCCAGCACGTTAGATGTTCAAGGAGGTATCGTAAGCGCTTGAGCAAGTGTGAGTCACAGCTGCCGCTCGTGTGTTATGTCAAAGGCCTGCAAGGTTAGAAGGCTGAGGGATATCGAAATACAGAGTACATACTTGTCTCAATATACCCGAAGTCTGATTTTAAAAGCTATTTAAATCTGTGGTACGACTGTATAGATATCTTTATCTTATTCGTTTGTGCCTTATAACAACAGTGGTAAGCTCTTCTGTGACCTAATATTTTCTTTACTAATATATTTAAGATCCAGTTCTATTTCAATTAATTATTACAGATATAAATGGGAAGCAGTGGTCAATGGACATAAGTATGAAATGAAACGAAATATCTTTATTTTGCATAGGCCTACGAGGGCACTAACAAATTATCATTTACAGTATTTTTTCTTACACTACCACCGGATCGGAATCTATCTATCTATATCTATATATATCTTTACAACTAATTTATATTTTAGACATAGTATTCTTGTATAAATTTCAACGTTTTAAGAACCTTACGCAGATAACTTCTCAAATAAAATTCTATCAACAAGTCAGTGTATACAAGTATATCTAAATAGGCAATATTTATAAATATTATGTTCTATAATTTTCTTAACACTTATATTTTACTATCTTTGGATCCATAAACTGTGAATCTATAACATATTTTAATGGTCTAACATAAAACTGTATTTTCCTTAACAATATTCACACCAAAACACAAATATACAATCAAAACAAGATAATCATATACATTAACACTTTTGATTTTACGTATAAACAAGTATAAGTAGACTACTACTAAGTACATACTTTCCAAAAACCCGTCCGTCCCATTCAACAATACGATTCGCGAGCCTTCATATAAAATCGCTTACTCACACACGCTCAATATGCACGCACACTGCACGTATGTGTAATAGGGTTGCAACGGAACATTGCATTCTAATAATTATCAAATTTATAATATACAATATATATGTTGTATATGATATATTTATTACTGAGTTTGATTTTTAAATTCTAGTCTTACGTGTAGTTTGTAGACTGTACAATTAAAAAATGTCGGTATGTACGTCTTACAAATTATTCTTAAATTTAAAAATTTTGACGAGATTTTTACATGCTGATTAAGTATGGATTGGTACACTTTGAACATTTTTCAGTAATAGTGGACTCTATAAAATATTTAGGATTTAGAATATTTTAGTAATCACAATTACTGAAAAGTGTTCAAAGTTGCTTGACGTCATCGTTAATAGAAATGAAATTTAATTTCTCTTAACGAAACAAACGAATTAGAAAAATAGCGCAACTCCATACTTCTGTTTTCAACCCTTACATGATAAATCGAAGTAAATAATTACAATATTTATAAAAAATCTGCAGTGCTAAGTTTTTTAATCGAGACACATCACAAAAGACTGATATTCACTACTACCTATTTTTCATCAAAAATATGTTCACACTTAAACTAAACACACATGCCACAACCCTAGCATGCAGTACGTGTGTAGGAGCGGCACGCGACGGTACAATCACAACTAGGTGCGGACATTGGCCGCCGGAGAAAGCGGCATCAGCTGATTGAGCCGTACGCGGTAACCTTTTGCCTTGATTTGCGACTGTATTGTATGCGAATATTCGCTTGGCCAATGACACACTAAGATTTTAAAGTTCAAGCATGCGAAAGTGTAACCTGCAGGTGTCCTTTGACCTGAAGTATGGTTTACGCCTCGTCATTTTTAGAGTACCTAGGGTAAAACTAGGACATTATTACTAAGACTCCGCTGTCCGCCTGACCGTCTATAACACCGAATACTTAAAACAGAAGAAATGAAATGTCTTTACTTTGCATAGGCCTACGAGAACACATACAAATTGTCAGTTATAATTTTTTTTTCTTTTACTACCACCGTATTGGAACACGACCACAACTGTTTGTCTTTTTTGTTTGTATAATATCTTTTTTTTCTCTTTTTTTTCAATTTGTTTATTACATAGCAATAAAAGATAGCTCTATTATATTGTCTTCAATTTGTCTGAACATAAGGATTGTTTGGCAAGATACGCTACACTTAAATATACGCTAAAATAAATATTTAAAGGGAGCTTTCAGACGACAAACGCATTTTTTGCAGTTATTTATAGATAATGGTATAGAACCCTTTATTTGCGAGTCCGACTTACACTTGTCCGATTTTTTTGATGAAGTAATAAACTAGTGGATAGTTCACCTAAGTTATCATCGCCCATGAACAACTGTAACTCTGTACAGAGCAGGGATTCTACCCGAGTCGATCACAGTTGTAGTGCCACTGCTAATGGACACCTCATTACATATGAGCCGGCTTATGAATGATTAGTGATAATGGAAATTTGATGACTACAAGTACATTATCTAATTGTTTTCAAGAAAATAATACTTGTATAGATTCGGTTTTGGAAGTTTCCTTTGAAAGATAACTTTGGGAAATACCTGATGTTTTACATTTATGAAAATATTTAAATACGCTTACGTTTATTTATAAACTAAGATAATAAGAAAGATACTTTTCCTTAGCATTCTCATAATCAATGAAGGTTTAACTTAGACATTTGTACCAAATGATGCTTAGGAACGTTTATTTTTTTATATACTTCGTAGTGGAACGGCTACAACATTATTTTTTATTACCATCTTTTATTTAATATCAATCAACAATAAATTAATTAGTAGTAGTAGTTAGTAATGTGATTTCCAGTAAGTAAAAAAAGTCTACATGATTGTCTGTCTTTTGAATGTCCATCACGTTTTAACTACAGAAAATACTTTCTGAACCTACGTCACCGCGTCTAAACATTTTTTTACATAGAAAAGCAGTAACATTTTCATCATTATGATCTAAATAAAAACCATTATATTTAGGTTTTATACCAGACGATCTATCACCAATTCCAAGTTAATGAAGCGTGTGGTCCGTCAATCCGCAGCATTAGGTCAGGAGCGCCTGGCGGGACCGGTCCGCGACTTTCTCTCGGGCGCAGCCGCAGCGAACCGGCCCTGAGACTTCGGTTTTGCGTTGGCTATTAGAAAAGATACCACCTAACTAATTTACTTAAGGATTATAAAATTAATACGCAGAGCTCACTACCATGTTTTTTTTTGAGGTTTAAGATTCTTTATTTCCAAAAGAACATTGTTCACTTTTTTTTACACTTTATATAAAATTGAGGCAAACGAGTTATAATTTGATGGTATTTACTTAAATTTAAATATTTAATAATTACCCTTTAGGGTATTTTTTTATAAGATTGAACTAGAAAACACACAGAAACAGGTGCGACTATTATCTCCCCGTCGAACCATACTAGTTTAACCAACTTGAAAATCTCTAGTTGAATGTGTCATAATTATCAGATTTTCGTCATTTTATACTAAATGTAAGTTATAAGATTTATAGTCAAATATTAAAACAAACCGACAGTAAATATTTGAAAATGTTACATTATTTTAATTTGAAATACTTAAGTACCAAGTGTGTTTAAGAATGAATATTGACGTGTTGACTGACAATTCCGCACAAAAAAGACATCCAAATATGTAAATAAAATAGAAACATAAAAGGAAGATCATTTATGTAGAAAAAAAATATTTTATATTTATTAAATTAAAAACCTCGATTTAAGGACTTTATAAGATTACAACTTGTATATAGAAAAATCAATGAATGTTGACATAATACCTTAAATGTAAAAATGTATTCAAACTATGGTTTGTACTTCGTTTGTACGTCATCTTGACATGGCAATGACAAATATAGCAACAAATCTTAATTGAAAGATCGGCATGCAGTGCCGTGGAAACATAATATGAGGAAACTCTACCTCCTAGCGCACAGTAATCGGAACCGCGCTACCTTGGAGAAAGTGCCTAACATCCGTTTGCAAGTCTTCGGATGAACGCTAGGGATTTGAATATCGATGTACGTATCGATATATCGATTTAGATTATTTTTAGTGCAAGACTATAGAATATACTAAAAATCATATACTCAAAATTCAGTAACTGAATTTAATGTAAAAATATTATTAAAACATACAAATATATCATTTCTCATAAACTATTATATGAATATACGTTTTCAAAATTTCTATAAATGATTTTTGTACATGCCTGTTTTGTTTATTTTAGTTTAAGTTACTAAAATATTATAATTTTAATAAAAAAATATGTAATGGATTAATTATTAAGACAACATTATAAAGCATGATTTTGTGATATTTTTATAAACTAGTTAATAATAAAGTTATTAGTTTAAGGAATTATCGGCATTATGAGCTTTGGCCTTGTGTAAATATCGATAACTTGGTATAGATATTATTTTTCAACAGGTTTATGATCGCAACCCTAAGCAATGCTTAAGTCGTAGACTTGACTCATCCTGCGTTGGTGAAATTACGGCTAAACCAATATTTTCCTCTTAACATATGTCTGTTATGTCGCAAAAAAATTTTGGTAATTTAGATCCTGAAGTAATTCAAGTAGGATTTAAAGATTTCCTATTTATCGTCAAGTAGTAGATAATCGCATGAAATTTTATTGCATTAGTAGGTACATTTACTCATGATATGAATTAAGCGAAACCATGCATATTGATGTGATAAATATGTATTGAGGTTAGCATTGAAAGAAAAATGTAAAAAAAAATAAAAATAAAACAAAGCCCTCCAAATTTTCACTTTAAGTATCTCTGATATTGTCGTATGTGGCGAAAAAAAGAAATTTTGAATAAAGAACACATGCATGCAGCTAACAATAAGGTTCTTTAGTGCACATGTTACCAAAAACATGTAGAGCATTGTAGAGTAGCTTTCCCATCGCGTGAGGCTTTCTCCGATGATAAAGGACCTACGACAGATGTCCCGCGAACCCTTCAATCAGTCAATATTTGAATTTGGGAGGTACAAAAAATGAGCATGTGTTGTCTGTGGGAATGCGTGGGACGCATTTGTGCCCAATTGACGGTACCCATTTGGCTGTTTACATTTTTGCTTGAAAAATAGTATTTCTGAACTGTTTATATTTAATACTGGTTATGACTAAATCTTTATAAATTAGGAATGCCTAGAATTTATTCATCCATGCTCCTTTTTCGAATTGAATCATTGAAAATAGTTTTAAAATTTTATAATATTGAATTTCTTTGAAAATTGTATTTGAATTTTAAATCAATTTTCAATGTAATTCAATTCCCACTTTGATAAAAGTACAATTTAAAAAGAGAGTCATTAAAACTTTAACCACATACGTTAAAAAAAGATTACCTTTTGTCATTAATGCAGAATACAAAAAGGTTTTTATCATTTATCAACTCTAAAATCACTAAAGATCAGTCACAATATTTGTTACAGTGGCTCAAGCAAATGCTATTATAAATTTTACGCACCTGTTAAAGGGAGAGTACAATAAGATTTGGTGATGGTTACAATTTGATATGTATTTAAATATTTAAAATGATAGAAAGATTCTTAAGAAGTAAAAGAATAATTAGGAATATTCACATAAGTACTTGGAATCGAAAGTTGTATGTATGTACATCTGTATTAGACATTTAGCTGAAATATAATTATAGTCGCTTAAGATCCGAATATATTATATTGATTATGATATAACATAAAAATATGTGAAACCTGTAATTTAAAGACATTAATAAAAACGTAAATTTGAACGTGTCTTAATTTTTAAGTTACCTGTTCAAATCATTGTTCTCCATCTCTATATTTTAATCTAATATTAACATAGATTAAATATGTGATTGGTAGGCTTATTCATAAAATCTTAAATTAGAAAATATCTTTAATTTTAAGCTACCTGTCTAAATCATTGTGCCCTAAGAAAAGACATCAACGCACTTCCTCACCTCCTAAGGCATCGAGTTACAACACGTGTTTCTCATCCGTTTATTAAAACGATTTCCGGTGCTTCCGGCTTCGATAAATAAAGGGTTGTTTACTATTTAAGGGAACCCCGTAATGATGGGGTGCTGTATTTTTCTATGAGCGCATGGGATCTTATTTTTTCTATCCTTCCCTTGACCCAGTTTGTATCAAGTATTGATTTTTTTTGATATCCCATTAATAAGTTATATCAGATGCTATAATTTTACCATTAAATGCGTAACCCCTTAGTATAATGATGGATAGATTATGTGATATTTTAAATACAAATTATGTATTAGGGCATTGGTTAGGCTCTATCCTTGTTTGTGAAGTAATATGGATCTTATTTCTGTTTTTTGTGCATTTCAAGATATATTAATAATAATTTTGTAACAAAGGCACTAAAATAGTGATTCTCTTCAATAATGAGATCGTATCATCTGGTATTTTTTGTTTGAATGCAATCAAATAAAATTTAATATTATTGGAATCTCATGCGTTAATATAATATAACTACATATACATATATATTTTCCTTAAATATCATAACAATATAATAAGTTTCGGTGTTAACGTAAAATGGTATAAATTACAGTTATTTTTCTTAAAACGTACTTAAAGCTCATTTAACTCGATCCCTCTAAAAATCAAGCCTTCCTAAGCGAGTTTATAGTTGTATAAGGATGAACGAGACAGCGCTTCACGTTAAAAAGAGAAAAAATCCGGGCAACGTCCTGGTTTGTCAATAAACTTGACCCACATTTCATTGAGAGCGAATGTTGCAGGAACATTAGATAAGGGTTTGTGCATCATGTCACACTATTCGGTATGACGTCACAGTTACATTATAAATAAATGAAGCCATTTTGGAATTTTTAAAATTGATGCCCTTCTATTATTATTTTTTTTTTAATAAAATATATTTTTTTTATTTTTATTTTTATTTTTTTTTCAATAAAATAACACGAAAAGGTTTATTATTGCCTCATTTAACAAATTTAAAACGAATCATAATTTTAAAACATTTTCAGATTTCTTTTGGCATTTATTTAGCGCGACGATACTTCTATTAACAGTATACCTAATGTTTCAATATTAAAACTTTAGGTTTTTTAAACACCTTTCTAGCTTTTAATTTATACATATGCTTCACCTTATTACATTTTTTTCTAACAACTGTGATTATATTTAAACTACTTTTTATCTTAATCACATATTTTATCCATCCAAAACAAATCTATATAATTGAAACACATGAATAAATGTGCATGTGCTACACATATTCATAATCAGATGTATATTTACATCTGTATATGCTATACATATTTATACGGTCTCTACATCAATATGGACGCGTCTCTACCGAGGTCCTTGTCCGGCGTAACGGTCTGTCGACGCTCTCCTGACCACGGATTACTGATGCTGTTTTACAACGTCATTTACTATCTTTTATAGCCTTTCAATTTGAATAACAATTACCATAACATAGTAAATTTAGTTGTATACGAGTAGATTGACATTAATCGTATGTTAATTTGAAAAAGTGTTTTCGTTTGCCAATCGTATAACGAACTCATATTCTGACACGCAGAAATTTAGTTTATTTTTTAAATAAACCAATGTTTAAATAACAAATGACAGATAAAGTTCTAAAATTAAATTTGTCATATAGATTAACTCAGTGTTTTTTTGATATTTTAAATGTTTATTTCTAGACTTTCAACCTTATTTATTTATGCATCTACGTTTTTTTATATTGTTATGTTTAATGCTAGTGTAATAGAAAGATATATATACAAGAAAGCACAAATGATGTTCTAATTTTTTGCCTGTGTTAGCACTTAATTTTCAATTCATTTATTGTTTTTCAAAATGTAATGTTTATTGTTAACCTACAAGATTTATAATAATCAAATTACTATTACATGAACACTAAACATTCGTATCATAAAAAGTAACCACCGGTGAAATTAAAACCGCTTAGGATAACTCAGCAAGCGTATAGTTACAGTTAATGCAATAAAGTAACTAGAAGTGGCTTTAATTAATGATTCTTTTGTCTAAAAATACTGAAATTGATACTCTAGTGAAATCTTTACTAGGATATTAATCTAGTTTGATAGATTAGTTTTCTGGACATTTTAAACAAAATGTTATTAAAAGCATAAGGTATTATTAAAGCATTATCTTGAAAAAAAAAATTACTCCGGTAAAATGAAAGATGTTCACAATTTAACATGTCAACGTAACGATTTTTTTTAAAGGAAACGCAATTCGCCTATAATATTTTTATAATATTTACCAATATGCGAAAAGTTTAAGTTACTAAACTAACCTAATATTAAGTAGTAAAGCACGGTGGAATATTATCATTATCAATCTTCATATTCAAAAAGTATTTACGTGCAAAGTCATGTCAGTAAATAGTTTACACTGAAACAAATTTAGATATTAAAAATATATCTAAAAACTCCATTATAGAAAACTGCACCTAATCGGCTACATCTTTGTATTATCCCGGAATAACTGAAAAGACTGATATCGTCGCTTTCCCATCTATCTATTGTCATATAGCAAAGTAAAGTCACTAACCTAAAGCATAAAGTCTGGAAGCGGCCACGTGGCGGGCACTGAACGGCCTTGGAGCGCGGCCGAGCGTGCGCGCAGTTAGCTGCGTCACTCGCTAACTGTACCGCACGTAAAGCGGGCTCTGCATTTGTTGTAGAAAACTAAATTTACTGAACCGAAGCACGTTGGTCTAAGGCTCTTTTAGTACGAATATTTAAGTCTATTTTACATTTTGTTTTGACTAATACTCTTATAGATAGATAATTTAAAAATGCTATTGTGCAATATCATAAACACTAAGTATCATATATCATAGTAATATATTTTACATAAAATACAGGAAAAAATATTGTAAATTTGTAACTTGTTGGGAGTCATCTAATTAAATAGAAAAATATTTGCGTAATAATACGATATAACGTAAGTATAGCTTCGAATTTCTGCCTTATAAAACATATATGAAACATATTTCACATGCAAATAGAGCCTTATTACATCCATGCCGCAGCGCACGTGTGCACGTTATTGTAGATTCATGTTGCGTTATTGTGGATGTAGAGTCGGGTCCAGTTAGGACTCTATGTAATAATAAGTTTTATTTATTCATGTTCATAGAGTATCGTTTGTAATCCGCTATGTTAAGTGGGTATTGCATACCGTAGCTTACCTTTAGGTTAATGAAATACAAATATAGCAATACAAACATATAAATGTTTAATATTGTATGTTATGGTAGTACTATTTTGTGTGTTTTGCTAATAATTATTCATCAAAGAGTATATTTTTGATTTTCATGAAATTAAAGTTTGGTTATGTACGTATAATATTTTATTCT